>CAJNOL010004696.1:0-14278 GCA_905250125.1 Rotaria sordida
ATAAATTAACCATTTTCATTTTCGAACGTTTCAAAAGATAAAAAGAAATTTTTATAAAAATACTATTATTATTAACAAATAAAATCTTATATTCAATACTTATAAACTATCCATTTATTATCTGACGTTTGATTTTCAGTGGAATTTAATTTCTTAGTTTGCTCCTAGAAATCAAAACAAAAAAAACACAGGTCATTTATCGTAAACATATAAAAGTTACTTATCATGCATACATCAAGAAATACTGCTTTATCAATTGATTGAACTAATTCTTTATTATAAAGAAGAAAACCACTATACCAAATCATCAATGTAGAAAAAATGATTTTCTTATGAGATGTTCGTTGATCAATATATCCAAACCTATGTGAAATATTCACGTTTTTTACTTTTTCTTTTTTTCGAAAGTTTATTTCTAACAAACCAAATATTATTGAGTAGATCTTGTACAGCTCGGCGAGCAATAAATTGTTTAGCATCAGCTGCAATAGCTAAATCTAACCAAGTGACATTGCCCCAAGCTGGAATTCGTCGTATAATTGCTTTTGTACATGTTTGAGAATCTGCTTGATAAAATTTATCAAGTATTTGTACAGCTAAATTTTCAAATTCATCAGCCGATTTCTTATAACTACTATCTTTCTCATTACGAGCATGTTTTTTATACAATAATGTAGCAATTAATGCAGCACCTAAAAACTATATTTTTGTGTATATGTAATTAAAAACAAAAAAAAAAAGAAATACTTCACTCACTAATTTTATTCTTGGCACGAGACCAAAATAGTAATGCAAGATCTCGTCGATCTGCTATTACCGACCAGAGAAAAAGTTCTTTATCAATATCCATAAGACTTATTGATCCTTTAAGTAGAACAAAAACAAAAACATTTTCTTATAATTAGAATATATAAATAATATATTAAGATTACAGAAATTTCAGAGAAAATGTGTTATTCAAATCATATTTTTTAACAACTTCTATAAAGCGTCTTGTGAAAGTTACTAAATTAAACGAATTTCAATAATCAGGTATTATTTAATATTATCTATATATATATATAATGTTCAGTGTCTGTCTGTGCCGGGTCAACGGTCAAATAAGGCTATAAGCGGAAGGTCCAAGGGCTACTATATTAGGATTTCCATAGACTCTCAAGGACTATTATATGGAGTAGCCATAGGTCGTCAACGGCTATCCTAGGCGGGTAACCATAGGTCTTCAAGGACTATTATATAGGGACACGCTAGGCCCTCAAGAGAGTAAGGCAGTAAAGGGATAGATAATAAGGTGTAAAACAATAAGGAGATAAGGCTACGACAGCTACAAGGAATATAAGGGCGAAGGCTACCTGGATTATAGAAATATGTGATATAAGAGTATGAGGCCGTAGGCCTATCTATCTATATACATAATATCGGATGTCTGTATGTCTGTTACTGGATGAAAAGTTAAATGTCTAAGGTCATACGTTGAAGGAGGAAACAGTCGTGCAGTATGCATAAGTTCCTGCTAGTTTTCAATGAAAGGGGTGGTCAAAGATCATGGATTTTTCCCCACGCTGGAAATGGTATATAATCAAAGTACTTGATAAGTATAGAATTGCTCCGATGTCGGTTTCTTTAGATCGTGTACCTTTTGTAGATAAAAATTTTAAGAGAGAGTCTGTCGGAAGACTACTCTACCTTAGTTGTAGGTCGACAGTGAAAAATTTTATTTTATTTTTTGGATTCTGCTATCTCAAATAAAAGGCATAGTCAGCCATAATCAAATCCAAAATATAAGGTCATTTAGTTTTATCTGTGAAGAAACGCGATCAAAAACAAGTATAAAGAGTCTATTTTGACCATAAAAATCGCCATCTTGATGATGTATTCGGTATTTCGACATTATCTCAAGAATAGCTTGACCATTTAAACTGAAAGACGTCTCATTTGCTAGAGAACAGTACAGGCTACAAATTCATCCTATTTGAATGACCAACATATGGAGTTTCATTCAAGAAAAGTCCAAAATACCGCTATCCCTGATGACCGGATTTTTCGAGTTTTAGACAGTTTTTGACCTATAGCGTTTTTTTTAGTCCATATATTAGTGATTCAAATAGGATGAATTTGTAGTCTGTACTGTTCTCTAGCAAATGAGATGTCTTTCAGTTTAAATGGTCAAGCCATTCTTGAGATAATGTCGAAATATCTAATACATCATCAAGATGGCGATTTTTATGATCAAAATAGACTCTTTATACTTGTTTTCGATCGCGTTTCTTCACAGATAAAACTAAATGACCTTATATTTTAGATTTGATTATGGTTGACTATGCCTTTTATTTGAGATAACAGAATCCAAAAAAAATAAAATAAAATATTTCTCTGTCGACCTACAACTAAGGTAGAGTAGTCTTCCGACAGACTCTCTCTTAAAATTTTTATCTACAAAAGGAACACGATCTAAAGAAACTGACATTGGAACAATTCTATACTCATCAAGTACTTTGATTATATACCATTTCCAGCGTGGGAAAAAATTCATGATTTTTGACCACCCCGTTTTACGAAATAAAATTATCCTTATAGAATTTCTTATTGAATATTCTTTAATTCATTCATGTCTTAGGCATATTAAAACATTCAAATACCATCAGACTCATGTTTAAAAAAAAGGAATATCGTTTCAACATGCATAATGAAGATTTTGCCTATGAAAGTTCTTTTAAATTCAACTTCATTGATAGAAATTTCAATTAATTGAGAAAACCAAAAAAAAACCTATCTTTCATAATATTTCGAAGATATATTTTTATAACAATTTACCGTCTAATCGTTCACTATCACTACGATCACTCATTGAAAAAGTATGATGTTGTTTTGGTCGACAACAAGTACATGTTGCATGGTTATTTTTATGAATTGATTCAGGATTTGTTTGCAAATCTTTCATTGAAAGTGCAGCAGTGACATCAAAAAAGTCTCCTATTAATGGTTGAATTATTTTTGTATATATTGATAGTAATGAATTTCGAGTATAATTATATGGCTATAGTTCAATTTAAAAATAAAAAGAAATATAATTTAATTAAATATTTTAAATAAAAAAAAATATCAATTTACTTCTTTCTTGTGAACCATATAAAGATTAGCAAGTTCATAACTATTTCGAAATATATTCGTTAATGAACAATCATGATCAAGAAATAATTTAATAAATTCTATTTGATTACGTTCAAGTGCTAATAAAAATAATTGTCTTAAATCAATATTCTAATATTAATAATAAAAATAAAAAACATAAAATAGAACAAAAAAAAAGAAATTTCTTTCATTATTCTTACTTCCCAATCTCGAACATTCTTTATAATATAATTTTTAGCTATATCAACACGATTCCATTCTAATGCTAAATGAAGTTGTTCACGTTTTTGTTGAATATTTGTTTTACTATTATCACTACGAGAAGTAGCTAAATAAAAATAAAAATAAAAATCATATTAAAATGAATAATAAATAAATTTTAATTGTTGTTGTTGTTTTTTTTTTATTAACCATTTAATAGTGCTTGTAAAATAACTAAATCAATATCAGGTTCAATTGGATTGCGTGCATTAAGACTGATTATATTTAAAAAAGTTTTATGAGTATGAATACATTCATAAACTAATTCAAAATAATCTGGTTCATCAACAGATTTTGTTTTATCAGTTGTTGCAGTTTTACGTAATATTTTATCAGTATTCGAAGATGATGCATCAATTGCACCACTAATTCTACGAAGTTCTTCTTTAAGTTGTTCACGAAGTTTATTTTTTAATTCCTTATTACGTTGTAATAAAATATTTTGATCAATACTAAAAATAATAGAAAAAAAACAAAAATTGATTTTCAATAAAATTCATCATAGTTTTCGAGTTTTTTGGAGATAGGCCTCTGAAAAAACAAGACCCTAAAACCAGTTTTCTGCATTCTATCAAAAACGTTTTTCAAACATGCTCATCTGATAGAGAGAACCAGGACTCGAGATGGACCATATTTCTATGGCCCGGGCCAAAACGAAACTTTTTTTTTTTTACATATTTGTTTCCTCAATAAAATTTATAGACCACTACAGTTGTTGCTTATGTACTGGAAAGCAAATATCCGGCTTTATTTTGAGTTTAATTAGCTTTGACTCTGGAACTAAAAATAAAAGTAATATGTAAGAAGTTGGATTGTTTCTTAGGTAGAACAAACGAAAATATTCAAAGTTTTAGAACCCCATAATGCTCATTCTATATAGCACGATATCCTCTATGAAACCATGTATTAATTGAGTTACACTCGTGAAAAATTCACTGCATTTCTCGTGTGGAGGTATTATTTTTCTTCTATTTTGACCATACAGTGAGCTCACTATTATTGATACTTAAAGTTTGAAGATGAGTCTCCCAATTTAATCGTTTAGAACTATTTCAATCCGCTAATAGACAATGTTCAATTGTGCTCTAACTCACAACATCATCAACATCCTTCAAATAATTATCCATGGAATCCTGCACAAAATCCATAGAATTACCCTTTTCTTTTCAGAAAATGATAAACTTCCTATGAATTCACTATACTTAATCAAAAGTGAAGGATTGGATAAAGTGTTATTTAAAGCTCCTATGCTCAGTAGTGGCACATTTTTCTGCGAATCATTTCTACTCGTTAATTAATACCATTTTTACACCATAGAACTTCGCAAGTAGACGAGAAATATGACTGGGTTAAACAATTATTCAAAAACGCAGACATTAATTTTTGACATACTTCAAATTTATCGATTGCAAGCAACATTTTAACGAAAGAAATGCAACGACTATGGATTTTGAATCAAAGTAACAGATTTTAATTGATGAAAATGGTCGCTTTTATTTTAATTTTCTGACGAAAGTTGACTTTTTATAAGATAGATTTTGAAACAATAGTAACTTTTGTAAGTTAGTATAAAGATATTAATAATTCTCTCTTCATATTTACTGTTTTTGTTTTTTATCCATATGTTCAAATTTTTGACAATTTTCTTCATAAAGTTGGAATGCTTTAGAAAATAAATCACAACAACGACCTGTTCCTTCAAGAAAAACAGCTGGAATATTATTTTGAACAACAGCTTCATGAACTATAAAGAAATAAATGCTAATATATTTTTTTTTGCTCGATAAAATCAACTCTTCTACCTGTTCGAACTGTATTTGGACCACCTTCAACAACAAGAAGAACAACAGGTACGGGATCTATATTGAAAGAAAATTTATTATTGATAAAATAAAATAAAATTTTTCATATGAACCTGAAGGTTCTGGTCGTAAAGATGAAGTTTCTGATATACTTATATTTCGATTAATAGAATTTGTTCTAGTTTTTGATGCAAAAAATCCACCAGAAATAGCTTGTTCAAGTTCAGCACGAAATGCAATTTCTCCACCAAATTTTCTTTCCGTTCCATCATCAACAAAAATAAATTTTGTATGATTTGGTTCCAATGGTGCTTGTCCTTTTGTTTCACCAGATGGTTTAGTATAATGTACAATCGAACCTTGTACATCAAGTTTTTGAAAATTGGATACACAACCCCAAGTAGCAATACCCTAGTATTATTTTATAGTTTATAAAAGAAATTAAAATTCTTTAATTATATGAAACTTACAATTAAATGAATTGGTCGAGAACGATCAGGATTTGTTTGAATAATTTCACCAACAAGTTT
Source organism: Rotaria sordida (assembly GCA_905250125.1). Classification (NCBI taxonomy): domain Eukaryota; kingdom Metazoa; phylum Rotifera; class Eurotatoria; order Philodinida; family Philodinidae; genus Rotaria; species Rotaria sordida. Next base: position 5,726 of record CAJNOL010004696.1, read on the forward strand.
CATAATACCTCGATTCATACCACCAGTAATGATCCATGCACCTAAAATCGAATAAAAAATGACTGATATCAATCAAATGAGTAGGGAATAGAGATATGCAAGACCACTTCTTTTCTAGTGGTGCCGGTCTTCGGAATCGAGATAAGAACTGAAACTGGTTCCACACATCTCTAATAATGAGTCGTTGATCGAAAGACATTTCATCGATAGTTATTTGATCGAAAATTACTACAATAGTAGTATTGACTATTTGTTCTTTTACAGTCTGTATATACGGGCTGTAAAAGAATAAATAGTCAATGTTACTATTGTACTAATGTTCGATCAACTAAGTGTCATTGAAATATTGGCTATTTCGCCAATTAAAGATTATAATTATATTATTATTAATAAGTGTTGAATTTTATAGTATGAAAATTTATATTATGTTTCGACATATCATACAATTAACATATGTAATAATCCATAGACTGAAAATATTTATGATCGGATTCCATGAGTTCTGAACTCAAAAATGCAACTTCACTCACGAAACCCTCAGAAAGGTGTGCATGTTGTTCTCATGGTATTTTTCGACATTCTGAACTTATATGAGTAAGCAAATCGTTATGATGTAAATTTCATTTGAAACGGCAAGGTTGATCTGTTATTTAAATTTTAACAAATTCTTGAGTTGCTAGAACTGACTAAGTTATAAAACTATTTCATTTTTCAATACCGGTCGTTCGAGCAACTTTAAGAAGGCCACGTCGAAATGCTCTTAATAATCTAGGTTTCATATTATATTCTTTTGCACCACCGGTTATCGATATGACAAGTGATGGGCGCTAAAATAATAACGAAAACAAAAACAAATTCTGTTCCAAAGAAATTTAAATAACCTACTTCACCAGACCATTCTCCAATCAGGTATTCTTTAACATGCGTTACAGATGCAGTTTTTAATATACGAATAAATTTTGCTTGATGAGATTTATTATCAGGAACTTGAAAATAGAAGAAACAAAAATAATTCATTTTTTTAAAATTTTTGTTAAATTTCTTTGCATACAAGTAATTGTTCCATGTGATTTAACACACATAGGTTCCGGAAATTTATTACCACTTTGAACATCAAGAATTGGTATAGTAACTGATAAACGTTTATTTATATTTTCACTATAAACATTTGAACGCGGTGCAGCTGCCATCATATATATATACGTTAAAAGACAACGGATTAATCTGAAATGAACATACATGAAATTTGAAGAAAGAAAACAATCTTTTTTTTTTTTATAAATGATTATATTTATTCTTTGATATTTGTTTAGCATCTACTTACTGGAATTCAAGAGAACTTTCATGCATATATTTGCAGAGAAGAACTCTAGTTTATTCAGAAAATTCATTAAAATGTTAGTCATGGATTTACTTGCTTTACATTGATAAATTATAATATAATAAGTTTGTTGTTGCAATAGAATGATTTATTATTTCATTGAAAGTCAGACAATCAGTCAATAAACTCCAGTAACCATCCAACCAATGAGAAACCTTCATGAATCATCAATTTTATGCAGCTGGCAAGTACCAGAAAAAAAAGAGCAGATTATTTTTTCACATACAGTGCATAACAAAATTATAGATCTTCCTTGCCAAGAATATAAAAAATACATTAATAATTCAATTCATATTTGCATTAGCAAGGTGAGTCTACTTAGTATACCAACCTGTGGTTGTTATATTCCTCCTTCTTCTATATAGGTTTAGAAATCGATAGAAAGTAAAAAGCGTAATAACATAATTATAGGTTTCCTCTTTTTGAAAAACTGATTTTTTTTTCTTCTGTTTAGGCGTGTCGAGTGAAGCTTCATTTTTTAGGTTCTCTTATAATGATAACTGTTTCCAAGTTTTTCCATTACAAATGAGCTTAAATTAGAATTGTGTTTATGGAATCAAAAAAATTTCATGATCTTCGTGATTTTTTTTTACCAAAAACACGAAAAAAAAAGCATTTTTGATGATGAACCGGACAAAAAAATTAATGTTTTTTAAATTCATTGATGAAAAGCCCATTTAAGTGGAAAATCTTATTAAACTATAGGCCAGTTTTTATAATGGCACCGGCTGACATAAATATGAAATGTGAATAAGGCTATTCTTTACGGCCTACCTTTTCGTCTTATATTAATCTGAAACAATCGTACTAAGAAAATTTATAAACTCTTGATAGAACCCTCTCTGAATCCTAGTTTATTCTATTTATCATCTTTCGATAAAATAAATTATACTCACACCTTCTCCAAAAAACTTGCTTAATCCTTTCAATATAAAGGTGAGTAGTAGTTATATTTTCTGGTAAAGTAAAATTTTGATATATATTTAACGTTTTTTCGAAATTAACTAATACTTCAATGTATTTTCTAAAATCATTAGTATAAACTGCACCGATGTGAATGTAGATGGCGACCGTATCATACTCATTTATTAAAGAATTTAATAGAATGGACAGCACTTCGGGATTTGTTATCAAAACCAGATCATACTCTTTATTGTGGTAATAGAAATCGTCTAAATATTCTAGCATTGATTATTGATTTAGTGTAATTTTGAAATCCAAATTCATGTAGAATGATACGATGCAGATTCTAATTGAATCGATAGCATTCTATTTAAGTATTTCATAGCCAATTTGTAATTCTCCATAGAACAATGTAACATTCCGATGTTGGTTAGTAATGATGCCAGAACAGAATGGTTAAATTGACACGACATATTTTCATAATTTACGAAAGCTTCTCTATAATTTTAAATATCACGATCATGTAGTAGCAGGCCAAGGTTGTTATATCTAAGGGCGATTCCAGGATGATGAAGCTGTAAGGCTAGTTGGATAGATAATCTTTTTTGAAAATTAATCACAGCTATTTCATACTTCTTTGCGCTTACTTGTGTGGCGGATACATAATACAATACATTACTGATTCTGGGATGATTCAGCGGAAGTTCTTGAGTCCTAATATCTAAATATTCATTCATATGAACTAAAGTTAAACTGTAATTTTTAGCTTCTTTATAGAGTCAGCGCTTTTGAAAAGTTTAAACAAGCTTTTTCATAATCATCATAGTCGCTATAAGCAATCATTTCCATGTTACTATAGGATGTCTAAACATTTTTATGAGGTTCTGGGAATTCAACTGCAAAATAATTAATTTCTCACTTGATAATAAACAACATCAAATGCGATAAAATCTAATTCTTTCAGCAAATCGTCTTTCACATATTCGAATACGAATTATAAATCATTCTAAAGATGTTGCCAAGTATTTGTCGACATTTTGTTGTTGAAAAAAAAACCTATTCATCGATACATATTTTTCAACATTTAGTTTCCTTCTTGTTTCTTTATTACCAAGTTTTTTTTCTGTTTCAATTTTAATTGATTATAAATGTCATGAATAAAAAAACGACAACATTACCATTATGTAATCATCTTAACAATGGCAAGCACAATTTAAAATTTCGATATAAGAATGAATCATGTATATACCAGTAGAGTGTTGCTTGTGGATCGTAATACTCTTCCAATTCATCAATAATCGATAGTAATAGAACTTCGACAATCATTTGAGGCTACATGAAATCACTGTCAAGATTTCGATAGAAATATTCTCTTGAAGATGCAATTGATGTTGTTATACTTCATGTGCTTGCCGGACTGAAAACAACCAAATTTAGATCTTGTTTTCCATCACGATTACATTTTTTCGTTTGATCATTTTTAATTTTGAGTATTAATTGAACTCTTCTGAATGTAATCAATATTTTATCTAAAACAATTGTCCGAAAATGCTATGAACTTGCAGAAATTTTCATCTTACTTTTGAGTTCATACTTCATATTCTCGAATATCCAAACAATACATATAAACAGCGGTTACTTTCTTGAGAAGATGTATATCTGGAGTTAACTGTTGATCAAATACAATTAAAATAATATCTTCATTTGACATCTGTTGAATGAAACATCGATGAAAATCGACGGAATCAAACACTTTTTAGAAAATTAATCATTTTGCTTAATTCGATCTGTGTCTGAAGATTATCATCTGTTAAATTAATCACCAGAGCTCTTCTGTAAAGTCATGTTTTCTTTACTAAAGATTACTAATTTCTTCTGGTTTGCTTGCAAGTTCTCTATAGTCTCCAATAAAGATGCGAATAAATCACAGCAACAAGTCTAGATCAATTCTTTTTATTGCCTTTAGAGTGGCCTGAATTGATTCGTTTAGTTTAGGTTGAATTATCTGTAATATCAATGGACTTCTTTTCTTCTTCTGATGGTTACCTTTGTACTCTCTGAGAGATACAGTTCGAGCGTCAATTCAATATATCTTGAGTTTGACGTTAAATGTGTCAAGGTAGCATTTTATTGACTATACAAAATATTCATAGGCAACGAAATATGTTCAAATGAAGTAAGGCTCAGATTAAGATTATCCCTTGGTCAAAGCAAAATTCATTTGGTATTGATGGTTTCAAATACAAAGATATTAAAACACTATGCTCTACTAGCCTCGAGCTAAAGTTGTGGCTTCACTACCTGACATTCGATCTCGTGTTTAGAACTTAATACTCTCTCTAAATCATAACCTTCGTGCAATATGATGATTCGAGACCAAAATCTCCACCGTAAATTGCTAAGAAGGCAACTCCTACTTCATTTTTCCGTTCTGAATATATTTTATTGAGCAAACGACTTTATCACACGCTCAATCGTTTGCTTAAGATTTATGTAATTGAATGTTTCACCTGTCATGACCCAGAATACACAATCAGCTATATTCAGATTCACCAATTGTTACATCCATATATATTATCATTGGAATGTTTTGATATGATGAACGATCAACGAAGTTAAACGCATCTAGAAAATATATCAGGAACTAAAAATCCAAATGGAAAAAAGCTCGTTTAGGCATCTTCTGTGTTCTCTCTGTATCTCTTTCGTATCTTTGCCGTATTATCTATACCTAGTATCATCTCTACAGGTAATAAGAATATATGAATTTCCAAATCAAATGAAAATAAATGAAGAAAAATCGTCTGTAAACATCAAAAACCAAAGCATGTCACCAATGAAATGAATATAGTTCAAGCAAAGTAATTTTGTTTACGCCTATTTGATAGAAATCAAAAAATCGATCTGATACCTTCTATTCATTTTTTGGGAAACTTTTTTTACCAGATTATCCCGAAGGAAGCCATAATGGGCATCAGACTTGCTAGCTTGGTCTGGTGCCCTGCAGACGCCTTCCGGTTAACCAGGCCAAGTTGAGTTGTAAGATATTAGCCTAGACTGCAGATTAGACTAGGCAGAAGTTTGTAACTTGGATGAGAAGTGGTATTATAAATTTAAAATATTTTGATTTTGAATTAAAGTTTTACTTAAAACTTTACAAGGAATGTTAAAATAGCATGTTTCAATTTTCACCATTTTATGCGACTCTTATCTTAATGATATCAACTTTTCTCATCCATTCTAGTTTAGCATTAAGTGCAAAGATTCATAATGGCACTTAATTCTAAGAATTTAAGTCAACTCAACAATGCTACATTTATACTTGATGATAGATAATTCTTTTTAACTAATTTGCTTTGTTCGTATTTTCACGTAGACTCATGACCGAGCTAGAATGTATGTCAATACACAGGAAGAATGAAGCTGACTAATAATGTAATTCAACTCGATACCATTTAGAAGCAAATATTACTGACCGGCATATTTAGAAAAAAATGTGCAATAAGTTTATTCTGTTCTCTCAACAGTCTCACATACAGCCACATCCAACTCAGACCCGCACATCCTTTCTGTTCGGAAACAATAATTTCGATTTTGGCTATACGTAATTGTCGACTGGTTCAACTAGTATTCGATAAAATCGTAGAATCTTGCGAAGATAAAATCTATGAAGAGGTTGATGAAGGACTTTGAGATGGGTGTCGAAAAAAAGAAGAATTATGGCTTGGTCATCAAAACATGAATATGTGAGAATGGGTATTCTACGCTTTCTGTCAATGGAGACTGTCATTCTTGTATCAGATCCATCCCATTAGGATGAATATTTGATAAAACTGATTAAAGATGTACAAGAACTCAGCACCCATCACATTTGCTCTTTAATCCAAGGCAAACAAAAAAAGGTTAAAAAGTTTCAGGAACTTACTTTCAAGATCTGACATATAATCAAAAGTTTTTTTTCGGGTTAACTCAATTGAGTATTTTTTTTAGTTCAACATAGATGTTAGCCAATAGAATAGAAATGAACCATTTTTTTGTCACGAAATTTAATTAAATCAAATATCAATTCGTTTTACTTAACACATAATATCAATTCATTTCTTAATATTAAATGTAAACGAATTATTTTATAATAAATTCAAGTTTTTCCATAGCGGGGTAAAGCAAAAAGTCAAAATTTGTCTATTAAAATAATTTTATGCCAATAATTGAAACTTAATATTATGTATGAGATGATTTGTTAACACTTAATATTAACAAATTAAACGATGCATGTTAATCTCTTTTCATCAATGTTAAAGTTTATAAGTAATATTTCTTAACTTGATTTTAAGTTAAGGTAAAATAGTTCATTCATGTGACAGACGATAAAAGACTTCAATAGATTCAGTTATTTCTACACACAAATTTCTTACTTGCAATTCGATAAAATCTTTGTTTTGTTACTTCGTACGAACGACATGTTGTCAGAAATGACGATTTTTGCACGTACGCGACAGAATAAAATCAAAGAACACTCATGGCTTTTTTTTCTGGCGAAAGAGAACCAAATCAAAAAGAAAAAAAAATGCTTCATCGCTTCGAATGCATGGTGCCGATCGAAAGTAAAATTTTTTCAAGGATTGATTCACTGAAACTGAATTCATTATTTGAGAATGTTGATGTAATAGAAGCCATCAAATGATTTGAAGAGTATTTTTTTTTTCAATATGATTTATTTCATATTCAATTCTTATATTTTGGTATTTTGTTCGTCAGTCTCTGATCTAAAGAACAGCTGTCAAGAAAATTTTCTAACAACAATTGAAATAAAATAATTGTCATCTTCCATATGACTCTCAATGGATCATTTGTTGATGATAATATTTGAGTTAGAGCCAAGAATAAATAATGAATGTTTTAATAGAATCGAAGAAAATTGATCGATGTTAGGATTCACTTTGTATTATGTATATTGACATTTTCATAAGCTTTTTAATGATATTAATCAGAATTCAATAAGAAAGAGTATGAGTGTGGATTTGGACATGGATATTGTCTTTGTTAATACCCACACATCCACACCCTACTTGAAACAGAAACTCTATTAGAGTTCAGTAGTAGTATCTATTGTAAAATTTAAGAATAATCGATTCCACCATTATCTAAAATACTTTGTCCAGTAATATAGTCAGAATTTTTACTTGCAAGAAATGAAACCAAATTTGCGACATCATCTGAATATCCTATACGATTAAGTGGAATACTTTTTAAAACATTTTCCATAATATCTTCTGTTGTTTTTCCTTGAATGTTTGCGATTCTTTATTACATCTGTCAACGAACGGTGTGCTAATGACTCCTAATAAAATTTTTCAGATTTAATATATAAAAACTATAAAACATACCTGGACAATAAGCATTAACTGTAATATTATATGGAGCCCATTCCATAGCAGCAGCTCGTGTTAAACCTCGTACACTCCATTTTGTAGTAGAATAAGAACTGATCATTGCACGTGATTTATGTCTAACAGTACTACAAGCACCAATAATTTTTCCTCCTGTACCTTGTTTAATCATAATTTTAGCTGCTTCTTTGTAACAAAGAAATACACCACGCATATTTACTGCAAATATTCTATCCCAATCTCCTACGGTCGTATCTACGAGCGATTTTACATTACCAATTCATGCGTTTGTAACTACTGCCTGCACGATTAATCGTAAAGACGAAAAGTTAAATTAATCGGAAAAGAATGAAAAATACATACGTCTAGACTTCCTAATTTTTGTGCAATCTCTTGCATCATTTTTTCGACCAATCTACTTATAGAAACATCAGCAATTATAGCGACTGATTTTCGACCAATTTATTCGATTTCTTGTTGAACTTTTTGGAGATCAGAAGAGCTAGTTTGTATATCATTAACAGCAATATTGAGACCATCTTTAGCAAGACGAAGTGCAATTGCACGTCCTATTCCTTGAGCAGTACCAGTCACTAAACCAGTACCAATCATTTTCAATAATAATTAATAAAAATAAATAATTAGTTAATTGAATAAATTTCTTCTTGGCTCTTCTAGAAAGTTCTTTTTCTTTTTCTTTTGTGTGACATTTTCGCAGGCAATACCTTTATTGGTGGAAAATAAAATGCCCTAGAATATACACACACATTAGTTTTTTTCTCTTTTTTCTTTTTACATTTCTTATCCGTGCTTATTACAATATGACAGTGAGGTTTGCAAGACGGCGGTGTCTGCTAAGAGTGTTTTTTCTGTTGTTAT
>CAJNOL010004697.1:0-14272 GCA_905250125.1 Rotaria sordida
TAAAATATTATTGTTACAAATGAGCTATTTATCGTATAATTACGTATTTGCCTTCTTTCCATCAAATAACAATAATAATATATCATAACTGTTCTCGAACTTATTCGTCTCCAAATTTACACATAAGTTGAAAAACATTTTTTACAAACAAGAAGTATCTAACGAATTACAGTGAATATTAAGGGTGTGGGTGTAGGTTTTAAGTCTTCTTCTCTTCCACATCCACACTCTTATTTGAGATACGTAAATCGAAAATCAAAATTTTATCGACGGTCGACTTGTTTGGTGGTATCACGAACTCTCTCTTAACAGACTCGGATCATAAAAATAAGTGTTATTATTCGCTAGATTGCGCCGCTGTTCATAGATTGCATTTTATTCTAGTATATTTTAACTACATATGTGTATATGCCACCAATAATGTTTTTAGGTGTGACAATTGCCCCAATTGCCTCGTGGTGACCCGTCCACACCCACACCCTGCCTGGAGATGGTAAATGTATCTTGTCGAAAGCTTGAATAAACTAATGATTTTTACGTAAAATCTAATACGATATTCGTAGCAGTTTTATACTCTCTATTTCCTAAAACATTCACACATGTATAAAATCTTGTTCATGTTCATGTGAACCAGCAATTAATTCTCTATCGGATACTCATTGTTCAAGATCATCAATTTTTCTATGAAGACGAAAAAGTTTTAATGTTTCATGTAAATATTATCGTCTTTTAACAGATAAATCTTTCACATTAGCATATAATTTATCTAATTGTATTTACCGTTTATTAATTAAATCTCATGATAAACTTGATTGTACTAAATCTTGTATTAAACTTTTTGCTTTTATCATTTAATTCTTGTAATGTATTACTATAATTTTCAATAGTTTGTTCCATTATTTGTTGTTTACGTACAAATGTTTGTGTTGATAATTCATCTTTGTCACATTCTTCACTCATCATATATAATTTTTGTCCACTAAACCAAGCTTCAGCTTCATTTAAATCATAATAATATTGGTAAATATTTTCTAATAATTCTATATGCTTTCGTCGTTGTTTAATTGTTTCTTTTAATTGAATATAATTATCAGATAATTGTTGTAAACGTTCTTGAAATTTTTCGGTACGTGAGGAATAATCTTGACTTATACGTATACATTCATTTTGTACATATTCTAAAAGACCTTGTTTATGCTTTTCAATTTCTTTTAACCATGATTCATTTTTTCGTTTTAATAATTGTATATTAATTAATGTTTGTTGTTTATCATGATAAATTAAATCCGGATAGATATCTAATAAATGACGTTTTTCACTTAACCATATTTGTTCATCTTCAATATCACGTAAATATTCACGAGAATGTTTTTTGTTCTAATAGTTGAAGAAGTTTACAAAAATTTTTCTTCAATTCGTAAAAGTTTCGAATCCATTTCTTCGAATTTTTCAGGTTCTAATTGTTTTAATTATTCAGTTTGAACACGTAATTCATTGACTTGTTGTTTGTTTAAGTAATAAAAGATTTATTTCAATTAAATTATTGTCTAATAGTTCAAGTGTTGTTGTCGATAAAGCTTGATTAGATGGTGTTGCGGTGAGTTCACTAGCATATAAATGTTTTTCAATATTAAACATAAATTCATCAAGGTTTGTAATTGATTGTTGAAATAATTTCGAAAGATTAGTATCAAATAAATGATCACCTTTCTTTCCGAGTAATATTTTCTAATTTAATCCATAAATCATCTAATTCATTGATACTTTGATCAATTAGATTTGAATCAATAAGTTGACAATTTTTAGATTTTAATTGTTCAGCAAGTTGTTTTAACACAACTAGACGTTCTTTATTAGAAAGAATTTCACTATGAAATGCATGATGGCGAAGATATTTTGTATGAATATTTGCTGTATCACGATAGATATCAGTTTGTGCTTGTAAAAATTTCATATCAAGCCATTTTGTAAGATCCTCACAATCTTAGATAAATTGAAAATATTTAAGAGATTCTTGAAGTTTATCATGTATTTCAAGTGCAGATTGACGATTAACAGCATAACGATCGTTAATCACAGATGCATAAGATAGAATAAGATCGTCTAGAAATACAAATCGAATTAAATATTTTAAATTATACGAACTACTTAATTGTCATTCGCATAAACTGTTGTCTATTTATGTTTGTAATATGCGCATCTCTAGCAAGAATTTTAGAAATGAACCAAGCAAATATAAATAGTTCTGCTTAAATCGTTTATCATAAACAAGAAATAGTTAGAAAAGTATTTATGAGTGTCTCGTCTCTCGAATCTATTCTTTAAGAGAAAACTCTTTGTATGACCAGCATCTAATGAATTTATATTTCAAAAATATTAGATTTGTGTCACTTCATCTCTGAAAAAGAAAGTGTATGTTAGACAGATAAAACTATAAGTAAACAAATAGTTTTGTTCACTGGTAATCAGCGAAATCTTTACGAAATATAAATGTCAACATAAATTATTTGTCTGTGAGTAAAATGTACCTAAATAATGATTTTCTTGACATAAACATTGAGCAAATGAATAAATTTCTTGTATTTTATCTTCATTTGCTGACATTTCTGTAACAAAATCTTCATTTCTTTTCTAATGAAAGCTTTAATATCATCAAAAGATTTTGATTTTTGTTCACATTCACGTGCTAAATAAGCTTCTTAATAATATAATAAAATTTCTACTTGATTAGAATCTCTAGCAAACATTTGATATTGCATTGCTTCTGTTAATATATTCTTTTTCTGATGCCACATTTGATCAAGCTCATTTCAACCATTATCAAGTGCTTTTAAACGTTCACGTAAAAATATATATTAAGAATTTGTTGTATCAGCATCACGTATAACACGATGACCATATTCTTTCATTTGAGTATAATCTGGATCATAACGATCAATTTCTTCTTTTATCGTTTGATGTTGAGTTAATAATTGTTCAGCTTCATTTAAAGTATTTAGTATATCTTCGCCGACAATTAATGTTTTCGTACGTGTTAACCATGCAGAAAAATGATTAAGATCACCAAGAAATTTCTATGATTCAGTTGCTTCACCCATTGATTATTTTCAATGACGACGTAAAATTTCATTTAATCCATATCAAACTGAATTAATTTGATCAACTTGAGGGTGTACGTGTGCGTGTGTGTGCGGGTGTTAGTCTTCTCTAAGTCCACCCTCACACACCCACATCTATCCTCCCTAGTCGCGCGTGCGCGTACGAGTGAAAATGAGTCTAGAAAAGTCGGGAAGTGAACAGGGATCAAAACCAATTTATTGAGCAAGTAAACGAAAAAAGTAATAAATTACATTTTCTTTCGAATTTTTTCAAATGTTTCCTTATATTCCAAAAGATGAGGATGAGTTGAAGGTAATTTTTCTTGAGCTATTTCAACTGCTTGTTGAACATTTTTCATTGCCATACTATATTTTCGTGTAGCCAAATATAATTTTGCCATATTATGATATACAACAGCTAAATCAGGATGATTTTTTGGTAATTTCTTCTCACGTATTTCTAATCCTTTTTGATAATATGTCAATGCCGTTGAATAATCTTTCATTTCACGATAAATTTCACCTAAATTTATATATGTCGTTGCACATTCCAGAGGATTACATTGAACATTTTCTTGAATATTTAATGCTTTTTGATGAAATGCAAGTGTCTCTTCATAATTACCCATTAATCGATGAACATCACCAATATTACTGTATGTTAAAGCTAGATATGGATGATTATCACGTAAGGCTTTTTTCCATATTGCGAGACACTTTTCGAAATTATCAAGTGCTTTTGGGTAATCTTTCATACTGCGATAAATTTTTCCGAACCAGTTATATGGAAAAGCCAAATCAGGATGATTCTCAGACAGGACTTGTTTTGTAATTTCAAAGTCCTTTTTAGAATATGCAAGTGCTTTCGAGTAGTCACCCATGTTGAAATACACTTGACCGATGTTGTTGTAGGAAATAGCCAAATCGGGATGATTTGGAGGCAGAGCTTTTTCTTTTATTTTATGTGATTTTTCGTAAAATTCAAGTGCTTTCGAGTAGTCACCCATGTTGTTATACACTTGACCAACGTTGTTGTAAGAAATAGCCAAATCGGGATGAGTAGAAGGTAGAGCTTTTTCTTTTATTTGATGTGCTTTTTCGTAAAATTCAAGTGCTTTCGAGTAGTCACCCGTGTTGTTATACACGAGACCGATGTTATTGTAGGAAGTAGCCAATGAGGGATGATTTGGAAGCAGAGCTTTGTCGAAGATTTTATGTGCTTTTTCGTAAAATTCAAGTGCTTTCGAGTAGTCACCCATGTTGTTATACACTCCACCGATATTGTTGTAGGACAGAGCCAAATCGGGATGATTCGGAGGCAGAACTTTTTCGAAGATTTGATGTGCTTTTTCGTAAAACTCAAGTGCTTTCGAGTAGTCACCCATGTTGTCATACACTTGACCGATGTTGTTGTAGGACAGAGCCAATGAAAGATGATCTTCTGGAAGAGTTTTTGGTTTAATTTTGAGTGACATTTCATAAAATGAAGCTGCTTCTGTGTATTCTCCTCTGTCTTTTTTCACACATGCAAGCTGGTGATAGATATGTGCTCTATCACTGTCGTTAGAAGCCCGTTCTAGTACTGCCATGTACAATTCTTCGGCCTTGTTGAATTGACCTATTTGGAGCAGCAATTTACCCATTCGATACCATCCAGTGCTACCTGAAGATTCTTCTCGTATGTGATTGGCTAATTGACGAAGTTGCTGGTCATCATCAGACGTAAGTTTAAGATCTACTTCATAAAGTGGACTTTTTTTATCAATTTTTTGGACTTCACCAATTCGAAAGACGGTGTGCATCGAGAAGAGAATTTCCTCTTCTTGCGCGAAATCACTAACCTCCTTGATGGAAGCAAAGGGTGTTGATGATACCGTGGGATCGATAGTCATTTGAAAGAGAATACCGACCATATCGTTTGCTTCTGAGTTGCTTTCGGCAAAAGCGAAGGAGACATCACGATCTGTACTAGTGGATAAAAAATTATTAAACGATATGAGACCACCTTTGTTTTTTGCGAGTTTCTCGAAATCGTCTATCGATAAGCCTTGGCCCCTATAAACTAAAAAGGACTCCCCATGATACTGACTGACCTGTTTGCTGTGTGAATCTTCAATTTGTCGATGAACATCACATAGATAAAATCCCATTCTAATGATTAGGTCACCGTCGAGTGTTCGTAATGCACGATTGAGCATTTTGATGGTGAAACATTGGCGTGTATACCACCATAAGGCCAATGTTGGATGATAATTACGTTGAAATTCGTCGATTAACTTCAGTTCGTTAGTATTGCCTTGGTATTGTTCTTGGCAGAAGGCGACCAAATCTTTGATAGCTTGTTGATCATGTTTCATATCAAGGAGTATTTCCTTAAATATCTGGGTATACATGAATGATGGTTCTAGCTGATTAAGATTTTGACTAGAACCATCTGCATCAGCACTAATTATATTGACCATTATATTGTTTTGATTATATTGTTTGATAGCTATTTGCAACATTTTGCATATAGACTCGATTGATTCGTTGATACCTTTAATTTTTGTCCAATATTTAGCCCATTCTTCATGAAGTTTCTTATTGTGAGAAAAAATATATATAGTATCAAGATTTTGCATTCCATGAATAGTTGGTACAAGAACTTGTCTAAGTTTACCAGAGGAGATAAAGAAAGATGTCTCCTCCTTGTTTTCATCGAGTAGTCTGATGCATTCGTCTGCTGTAATGCACAATTTGACTTCATTAACAACACCTCGTAATTGCGACAGTGTATGTTGACAATCTTCATTTTTCATATTGATATTCGCATCAATCCATATGACTAAATAGTTTTCAGTCATACGTTGTCGTCGTTGTCGATTCATTTTCAATGTAGTAGTGAATAATGTGTATGAACAGAATTTACCTTTCGTATTTATATATTCGATGTATTTTGTTTTTTTTCTAGATTTTTCTACGACGTGAAATGTTAATATTTCATTTTTTCGTCGATACTCAATCAAAGGTATGCTTGTCAAAAAACAAATTAAAGGGGGAAAACCCATCAACGTCATTGGTGGCGTGATTAATTTTTACCATTTGCATTTACGTTTCATGTGAAGCATGGCATAAATTTCATTTTATTGATATCTTTTCTCATACGTTGTATATTTCGATTCTTTCAAAACGAAGCTTTTTTCTCTTGTTGAGAAGAACGAAGAAAACCAAGGACATCGTCTGTGTATTTTTTTTCTCATTATGCATGCGGTTGACATGCTAATAATGTGAATCAAACAAGAATAAACATCATTTTAGTTTTTATATAGACAAAAGTCAAACAACGATATCTAGTTGCCGAATATACTAAATCACTGACATCTAATTAAAGTAATTCTTTTATTCATATTCATTCGAAAAAAAACAATATAATAAAATGATATTTCGTTTTCTTATTTTCCAATAATTGTCTCTCTTTCATTAATTTCTAAGATTCATAAAGAAATAATATTCAACTTGTGTTTATTCACACAATTTTAACATATGCTACAATGGTAACAGGAAAACTTCTCCTATCCAAACATGTATCACTAGAACTATGTGCATTATAAATGTATATCAATTGAAGCTATAGTACAAAACATGTTTTAATTGAAAACTATTTGTGCTTGTATGATTGTAAAACAGAGTCATACATGCTCGTATACAATCAAGAAATAATGAAAAGAGTTGCTGGTATTTTTCTGATTAAAATCGGTAGGAGTATGGAAGACATGAAGACTATTTTTCTTGATTTAAAATTGAGAAAAAAACCATTGTTATTGTATTGTATGCTTGATACCTTTTTTCAAATGCAAAACTGTCTTCCTCAAATAAAAAGCGTGAGCTGGAAGGTTGAGTTCATGATTCTTTTGAGTTTCTGCTGAAGATGCAACCGATTCAGAAAAGATCAATCAACAAAGAAAAAGTCACAAAATTATTTTTATTATTGTTGTCGTTGTTTTTTTTCTTTCGTTCGTGCCTGTACGATGAATAAAAATATGACGATAAAATATGTAAATAAAAGACTATTGAAGAACCGTAATATTACATTTTTTTTACTCTCCTTTTAGACTCAATTGCATTATATTCATTTCATTTCTCTACATGATCATGGATTCATATGCAATTAATATCATGAAAATCTATCTATAGGTTGTATATGCTTAGCATAATATTAAAAAAGACCATAAAATCGAACGAATATTCAAGAACTGGTTCTCTAGAGCTGACACTTATTATGTTAGGGAAGAATATTTAAAAACTTGTCTTAATGCAAATAGAGTTTTTTTTTCAAAAGCTTTCTTAGCTTTGAAATTGCTTAACTTGAAAAATTGAAGAAAATTTTAATATAGAATAGTTTGCTAAAAAAAAGGAACAAAGTCATTTCATAAACTTAGACTTACAAAAGAAAAATTATTTATCTCTAGCATCTACACTTTGCTTTGAGGCTAGACTGATGATGACAAAGTTGATAAACTTGCATTTTTAGTTGAACATCATCAACAGACTATATATTTCAATAGACATATGCATCTATTCGATGAAGTTAAGCATTATTCAGAGATTGGTAAAACAAAAAATGGTGAACTCGCAAGTGATAATAGGTATAGATATAAAGTATCACTGAATGAAATATTTATATTATTGCTCCTAAACCAATAATTCTGAATATTAGAAGATTTTAATGAGTTACATTCGAGATATTAGTAAGACATTCTATACTTAAATATTATGAAAATGTCATAAAATATCATTCGTGAATGAAGAATAATCTTTCTTCCAGCAAACAGATCTTCATATAATGCACTTCATCAAGATTAATTGTAATTGTTTAGTTTCAATCTACAAATAGATTATTTCAAAGACAATCACATAAATTTTAATGAGACTCAACAGTGATAATAAGAGTTTCAGGGCTCAAAGACCTATACAAAATTATATGTTTGGGTTTGTCAAACGACTTTATCTAGATAGTATACATACATACATCTGTCTGTATCAAAAAGTGGTAATGATTATGTGTGCCAATTAATAACTTTAGTTTGAATATGTAAAGATCTGTGAAAACTATTGTCTGGTATATTGAAAACTGTGAAAGTTACCCATAGTTATTTCAAATAGGTAATCCATCTACGTATAAAAATATATTTAATGTTTAAAAAATATGTAATACTATTTTGATTATATTATGTGGTCTGAACTTTTTTACAACGTCGCACAACGTTAAAATGTTAATAATCATTTAGAATTTGTTATCTATAGTCTTAAATTCTAATATTAATTCAATAAAAGATATTCAAATGAAGATTCTCATATATTTTCTTATCATGTCACTCATACATTAATTATAAACAACAGTGATAAAACATCGGGAAAGAAAAAGTTTCAAAAAAGTATTTATTTATCAATATCTGCTATAGCTTGTTATATTGGAAGATTTGTTTCGTCAAAAAGGTTCATATCTTTAGGTAGTTTTTCATAGATGTTCATTAGATTCTTATCTATCGAAGAGCACTAATTATTATTGAATACGATATGGAAAAAAATAAATTAGAATTAATCATCTTGAACGAATTTCTTTATCTACTTCATTTTACGATCGTTCAATTTATTAAGTGATCATTTCCGACGTTTATAAACCAGGTAAAATGTCATCAGAATATTAAATCGATTGTCCATTCATTACATGTAATTTCCATATTAAAATCAGCATCTAGAAATTGATGTTCAATTAATGCTTTTCTTTTTTCATTTCACTATTTTATTCAAAGTTTCTCTGTTTTTGTGTTTATTTTAATATAATATTGACTTGCATTATAATAGAGACAAATCTTCAGTGATTCATATCGATATTTTGAATAAAATTGATTATTTTTAATATCAACTATATTTTTCACTGATCGATGAAATATAAAAAATTTTAAAACTAATTCTTATAATTGAATTTTTCAATCGTTTACTGGTTATTCATTTTTGAGAGAGTCGTCAACAGCAAAAATTAAGTGAAATGCTCAATATAATACAATGAATTTTTCCTATCAACTTGTATCGATGGTCATTTGTAACAAAACGCCGACTATTCCTTCTGTTCTTAAGGCTATTGTCTTCCTAGAATTTCGTATGGTTATAAATGCCTCATTATCTAATCCTTGCTATTAATATCCTATCATTATGGTGTGCATCAATAGAAACATTATTTTCAAAAAAAAATCAATGATCTATGTTTTTTTCTTTACCAATACAACGCTTAATATAAAATGAAATAAGTTTCAATAATGTTGAAACACTATTTGATACAATTTATATAAAAACGCCTTTTATCGTGTTCTAATATAGATTCAATATCGATTTATTTTTACACAATGTAAAATCATGTCGGATTCATATATGAATTTTCAACAGGTGATACATATAATTTTGTTACGCTTTATTATATTTATGTCGAAAATCATTTATATAAATATATTTCAAAACAAAATGATTTCTTAGCTGGAAACTATATTATTAATACTGAAATATCTTTGTCAACTATATGATGTTATTGTAAGAAATAAACAAAGAAATCAATTATTTACTTATTATTTAATGGTCTTCATTGTATTGATTATTTAATAAGAAAAATATTAAATATAAACCATATTTTTATAGACATAATTTCAATAAGTTCACTAAATCAATCTAATCATAAAAAAAGTACAAACAACAGATAATTTAACGAAAGAAGGAGTTTTACAAATATTGATAGTTAATATATGCCAATATATTCAACATTATTTAAAAATTTTGAAAGATTAAGTACACATGATTTATTATCCTACGGACAACTTTCATGTGATACTATATGAACATCAATTCATAGTAATAATACATCATCATTGCCAATTAATGGATGTTCATATACGTTTTGATAATTGAGAAGTAGAATTTGTTTTTTTGTTAATATTAAATATCCAATAGAATAATTACAAATTCTAATTGGACTATATGTTCATTGGTTAACAACAAATTCAAATAATTTTTATAATATGAATTAATACGTTCGTTCATATGTCTTTCTGATTTGTTTGCATTATCAGAACAATTATCAAATTTATATGACCTATATGATGAATATTTTAGTACATTAAATGATGTCATTAATAAGTCAGGGTTTATAAAAATCTGATATGTTACTTGGACAAAAACAACAAAAGAATATAGTGAATTATTTATAAATGAACGTATTAATATTAATAAACAGATGCAATTGTAAGAGAGAAACTTTAGAGAAATATATTTTATTTTACACAATGAAATATATTAAATATTTAGAAATTGATTGACATCAAAGGAGCAGGAAATGCATCACTTTAAAAACGACGAGTAATATTTGAAAATGAGGAAGAGTATACCATTTTGTTTTGTTGTAGATAGTTACGAATGGTTGCTTCCATCATTTCAACTCAATATTTTGATGGATGTAGGCCATCGTACATGTATTGAATTGGTATTGCCGGTTGAATAGTATTAAATTTCTTCTTGGCAGCCAATTCGAGTAGAAATCCATTACATTTTTCAATTTCATTTAAAACTGCCTGGTCTTCAAGTAAAAGCCAGGCCTTTCGTGTGCGCTGTTGAAGAAGCTGTCAAATAATATTTACGCCGGAATATAAACGTCGATTTTTTTCAATTGTATAATCAATACGTTGAACTGTTTGAAAAGTTCCAACTCGATGAATATCATTTGTGCCAAGTATGAAAATTAATTAATTGATACCACGCATAAAAAATCGACCATCAGTTGATTCCAATCAAGATAGAACATCAGCACAATCACCATCCGATTTAAATCTAAGATGCACTTCATTCGTTTCATTTTCTATGTTTTTTACTGATATATTCCGAGCGATTGACGAACCAACTATAGCGGTAATTAATTTATTTCCCTTTTTTGGTCTTGATTATTTCTTTTAATTTCTTTTACATGTTGTTGATGATGACGTACAGATAATGGACCATGTGGAAGACGACGTTCCTTTTTCTTTTGATGCAATTGGTAAAAAAACCGTGTACGATCACAATGTTGTTTATGTAGCTGTTGTTGATGATGTGGAGAATGGTTCAAAGATTGATTTTCAAATACCATTGGTAAGATGAATTGAGACGTAGTAGATGGTTTATCATCAATATGCATTTCATGCATCATTTTTTGCACTTTGACTACCGAAGCTGTGTTTTTTGACATGATATTAAGTTTTTTATATGAAAACGATCACGTTATGTCTTTTCTCCTACAAAAATGACTCTTATGTAGTTTTTAAAACAATCAAACCAATTTATTTCAAAGATTATTTTCATGCTCATTTTCAAGATATTCGTATTTTCCTCAGAGACACTAGATGATACATGCAGATAAAAACAAAAAAAATTGTTTAATTAATGTTTATTTGTTTGACCGCCATACATTTCACTTGCATATGATGCAAGTTTATAAAATTACTGCTTTACCATTTTTCATTGTCGAACAAGAAACAGAAAAAGAGATTGTTGGGCTGCCGAAGATGGTAGGATTCGCTAATACTGGTTATATTGAGTGGCGAGATAGTTCAGATCTGTCAGTATGTGACTTTAAAGGCTACACGATTTGTCGAGATCCACTTGTTGTTCAAAATCGTATAATATGTGTGCTGAACAGCTAATTTCGACCAATCGTACATTCCATTGCCATTTGCAAAACTCTCGCTATAGCTCTCCACATTTCGAGAAGCTTGGACTCGGTTTAATAGCATTCTTTTTGCCATTACTGAGTAATATTCAAATACGGACATGAGATTGAAGAGTAACCGTTACAACAAAAGATATTTGGTTATTTCCATTTTTGAACTATACACACTTAAACTACATATTGATTCTTTATAGATTACGAAAAGAAATACTTTGCCCACATAGTACACATCTTCATTTAAATTGGAGCGGCGTGATGGTACATAGCGCCACTGGAAGAGTCCCAACTCATGTTCACTCTTTGTGTATACAGTAACGTTGACCTTAATTACATCCAATATTAGAATACTTGAATTATTGAAAAGAAAATTTCATCTGTATCTAAGAATTTTAGACGAATAGCATCTAATGATCCTGATTACGCAGATGAAATGTTAACATTACGGTTGCACAATACTATTGTAGTTTAGCGCACTCTACAAATTACAGCTCATTAAATTGAAATAGTGGAACTCAATATTTAGCGAACCCTATAAATTACAACTAGTTTAAAAATATAACTGAAAGTATAAGTTGTATTAAAATTCTTATCAGTAATTTTCTTAAAAATTTGAAATACGCAAATTTGAGACTTAAGACTGTTTTCAATTTTGTGTTCGCAAATGAGAAGGTACGATGGCTTCTATATATTTATCTCTATTTTGACATTTTCTTAAGAAAATTAACTTTCTTTTTTTAGAGGGAATAGAGCTTTATAGCTGTCGATCAAGTGTAATGCATTGATACTTGTCATCAGTAACTTTTTAATATAGCAGTTAGTTTTCATTCTTGCATTCTCTCTCTCTCTCGTCACATTTGAATGCACTACTAACAAAATATCATTGATTCTATTATGCTACGTAGGCAATTTAAGCTTGAAACGCATGTGCGATTATCAACGTTTATTGTTCTGACTAAAGGTACGCCTTATTTTTTTTCGTCACATTTGAATGCACACATAGCAAACCTATATCATGTTTTTTTTTATTACAAAGTATCTGTATTTTCGAATAGACATACACATATTATTTCTAAGCAGTAGACTCTTATATGACTCATAAATTTTCTATCGTTTTTGAATGCGCACTTTTTTTGCTACTATCCGGTAACAATTGCCAAGACGATGGCAAATTTTCACTCAAACTTTATCCTAACCATGAAACAACTTATATTAGTGATGCACAAGTAAGAAAGCAGTCTTGAGTTAACAATAAAATAAATTTTACTAGCCTTTTTTCTTGGCTTCTTCACGAACTAGAGGTGTTATTTTTGCTCTTCGTTTCTAGGAATGCGGAATAAATAATTTCTAACATAAAAATAGAAGCAACATGTATAGAAATTTGGCATGCTGAAACATTACGTGAAAATACAGTATCAAATGTGTTCTTGTTTCTTGAAACGGAAAGCTCAAAAGCGAACGTAGACACCCATATTGTGCACAGTACGGTATTAAATTTGAAATAATTGTAAACATCCTGACGAAAAAATGTTCATAGATATTTATGTTATCGAATGATTGATGTGTAAGAACAAAAATAAGTTAGTTTCGACAGCCATACAATTCATAATAGACATTGTAAATGAAAACATTGATACTTGGACACAAAGTGCTATCTTTGGCCGTAGAGAAAAAACGTATTCAGTAATAAAGTGCGGGAAGAAATATTTTACAAAAAGATTTAGACAATGGCATTTTTCTTATTCATTAGCATAACCTCAAGGAGACGCATTTAGAGGGGTATCTCAAAACGACTTTTGCAGAGAATTTTCAGTGTTTTAGAGTCAATAAATGTTCCGTAGTAGTGTTGGAATTAACTTTATACAATGCTCTCTTCTATATATATTGACGTCACTAGTGTGACGAACTGAAGAAAGAAATACTAATGAGGCTTAACTGATTATTGCTTAATGCGATCGCATCATATCATCACTCGGATCTTTTATAGAAAGAGTATTTATTTAAATATGCCTTTCTGAGCGAAAAAAGAAGAGAAATGGCAAAAGCAGGAGATAGAAGAGGAAGAGCGACATAAATATCTATCGTCAATTCAAAGATCCAAAATGATTCCACGTTTTACTTCTATTTTTTCGATATATTGCGTGTGATCGAGCTGAAATATTCGTAAGAGAGCGTCCATGAGGGCATTGAGTATTTGAAGCACTCGATCGGTTTGTGGAAGCTCTCCTAAGAATACTGCATATTGTATAATTTGAGTCTAAAGTACACGAAACATCCATCGAGTAACATTTTATATCCTTTGATTCTAAGTTTTTCAAAATTAATTCGACGTCATTGTCGATTAAAAATGAAATTGATACATATTACTGCATAGAATATTTAGGTAATTTATCCCTCTCTCGTCAATCCCAATGATTACGCAATCGCAACTGCTCCACTCCATACTGTCTTC
>CAJNOL010004698.1:3656-14271 GCA_905250125.1 Rotaria sordida
AACCAGGGAATGACCAAACCAGGGAATGACCAAACCAGGGAATGACCGAACGCCGGGAACACCGAACGCGGGATTCCCGAAACCCGGGAAGTTCGGGCTCGGTACATGCCTTCCCCCCCCTCCCCCTCAAAAAAGTTAGTTTTCGTCAGAATGGTTAAGATTGAGATAAATACATAGGGAGATAGCCTGTCATTTGGTCTTTCATAAACGATAAAAACTTTTCTTCGATACCTCCTTTTTTCCGAAAAATTTTCAATATTTTTGATGACCCCTATTCGAAAAACCCCAAAAATCTTTTACGTTTTTCTCAAAATGGTGGTCGAATTACGTAGCCCCACCAAAAGTCAATTATAATCCGATATAAAGTCAAATATTTTTTTTTTGTTTGATAGAGTATCAAAAACTGCAGTGCCTATGAGCGCTCTTTTTTGATAAAGCTTTCCTATT
Organism: Rotaria sordida; assembly: GCA_905250125.1. Taxonomy (NCBI): domain Eukaryota; kingdom Metazoa; phylum Rotifera; class Eurotatoria; order Philodinida; family Philodinidae; genus Rotaria; species Rotaria sordida. The sequence continues at coordinate 4,104 of CAJNOL010004698.1, forward strand.
ATTATATTGAAAACCGATTTTATAATATAAACATAATTTTTTTGAGGGATTTTTGAGTGAATGAATTTGTGAACCCTTTTTTTCTTATTAAAGATAAGAATTTAAAAAAAAGGGTGCTCATAGGCACTGCATCCTGACATGCTCTTTCAAATGAAAAAACAATGAACCATATTGAATGAACACCCATAGAGGTTTTTTGGGGCTACGATAAGCTATTTTTCCACCCTTGTTTGGTTCGTATCTACCATATACATCAGGATAGAAGGCTGAAGCTTTTATTACGTGCGTCCTATCACAGGCCCAACATATCCTCCAAATATCAGCCTGTTTGGATGTTCCTGGGCTGAGATCAAGTTTTGAGGGAGGCCCCCTTAAGAACAATCAGTTAGAAAAAATACGGAGTCACTCTCTTCAGACAGCCTGTACTTGAGTTCATTCACGGAAAAACAATCTTAACTCTCACCAATGAACAAGGATGGAACGCCGATCATACCAGTCTCCGCACCAGGAGCGCCATTCCCTGCCACAACACGTCCTTGTTTTGAATTCACAGGCCAATAGATGATACGGTTATTGTTCCCATCAAGGATGTGCATATTACCAGCAGCATCAACAAGCAAGTCGTATGGATGGTAGAGACCATCGAGTGACGTTGAACTTATCCCATCAGCAAAACCGGCCACAGTTACGCTCTGTCTACTCCACGAGGCATTCGCAGAACAAATAATGGTAGACACTACAAACAAATCGCATAAGTGTCAGTTGGCAAATATAAAGGACAACATGAGATACCTGTTGGTATACTTGCCGTTGATGATAAGGTGGATGTCGCTCTTAGAGAATCTAATTAAAGTATATTTAGATAGCAAATTGAGTAGAAAGAACATATCATATTGATTTCAAATATACATACTCTTAATGAATAAATTCTATTTTCTCACATGATATTTCAATAACCATCTTGTCATATGCACTTACATGATTTTGCATAAGAAGACTTTATTCATGAACATGAATAGAGAATGTCATACAGCTCCGATAAATTTTGGATCCCTCATCGAAAGAAGGGTAGGATTGAATCTTTCTTAATCGAAATTCTCTATATTTCTAATGATACTTGACACATCAGGGATGCTCCGGAACGAGTTAACTCAGTGTCTTGATAGCTTATAATAGACACGTATGGGCTAGTTGTGAGTTGTGTCAGCTCGTCCTTTCAAATGCCTTTAGCAACAATACATCTAATAACCATTTTTAAACAAGAAAAAGAGCTGTTCAATGCAAGTTTGATTTCTCCAGAAAAAAAAGCAGACAGTGCTTTGTGCTTCTAAGTAATAATAAGTATTTGATCGATCTACATAGAATAAATGAAGCTAGGTTTAATACAACATACCGAGTCTGCTGATGTTTTGCTTTATTTGAATCTTCCAAGAAAGTTCTTAGAGTATTTATCTAATTGTTGAATGTTTCTAATCTCAATACAAACTTGTTCCAACATCGATTGTGATCGAGATACATAAAACTTTCTTGGCTATCGAGTGTTAAAAGCTACACAAGTTCATGACGCATGGATTACTGCTTACAATGAAGACTACGGTAGTCCCTCTGACTTCATAATTTTCAGGTGGGCAGAAGTCGTTTCAAAGATGATTCACGTGGCTGTCGCTCAATAATCGATGCCACTTAAGAAATTATTGACACTATTGATGATGATTTAATTATTAATCAGCAATGATTAGATTGTCAACGTCTTGGATATATCCAGTGGCAATGTGGATAAACAACATTTACATTTAAGAAAGCTTCGTCAATATGATTTCGGACTTGTGATGCAATCACTAGCGATGTTACTTGGATTTACCATCCATCGCAAGATTGAATCAAAATTATGTACCGCAGAATAATGAAGTCATCTGACTGTCAGTAAAAGACAGCAACATAAGGAAAAAGACAACGTTTCCTATCTTCTCCATGAGGAATGTTTAAGATCATTCTTCGAAGAGTTTTTGAAAAAGAAAATCATCAAAGAGAAACAGTATCAAGGTTCATCATGATAATGCAAAGTCACATGCGAAAGATATTATTATTAATGATTATCAAGAGCAAAGTTAGTCACTTCTATTCTTCAGACTTTTGATTGTTCAGCTATCTTAAGAATAGACTCGACGTAGCAAGTTTGACGAAAATAATAACCAAATGAATTCAGTTCGTTACCTCTTCACGATTACAAAAAGTAGATAGAAGAGATGAACGTTTTTTTTATTGAGTATCACAGTGACTACTTCACACATTTGCTTCGGAGAGGTCAATTATAGGATTTTTGAAATTTCACGAATTTGCTGTTCATTGGAATAGTGAATATATTTTTAAATTCTAATGGAATTGCTTAGAAATTAATCATTAGTATGGTTACTAGACTCAACATGGCTGATTACTTCTATCTCGACAGATTGCGACTATGGTGTCAGAGCGGAAAGTTATAATCAGGACTCTTGGGAATGTGCTCAAAGCTCATGAGAGAATTTAGACTTGTGTACATCGAATAATCACTGGCGTATTGAAATTCGACTCAGGAAAACTATTATTTTTTCGTTTCCAAAATGTCAAATTACAAATTAATTTGTTGATCAATAGGTAGCCGATTAAACGGAATATTATTCTTTACATGTAAAGATATGAGCGATGAAAAACTCACCAATTGATGTTCTGGACACATCTGCCATGGAAATGCGTCAACTTTACACGAAAATTCTCACATGAGACTAACCTTGAGGGCGCCGTGTGATAACAATTGGTATTACTATAATTACTATCACACAAGCAACAATGATTGTGCTCGGCATTATGTTATTCACTTTGTTACAAAAATTCTTTCTCTGCCACCAGCCGAGAGAAGCATCATGAACATTCATTGGTATTTGTTGTTCAGCGGAGATCTAGTAATATTATTTGCGGAAGAATGATAATCAGGAACAGAAAAAACATACCGGAGCCTCTGCTGATACGTTGCCAGTAGCAGTGACTGTTGTAGACCGAACAATTGATGCGCTAGATCGAAAAAATCATACTGAACAGAAGCAATGATGTTAGTGGAGTTAACTTACGGTGAAATATTCGCCCTATGCCGTCCTTGAATAATATCGACCAAATAATAATATCCTCTCGCTATGAGCGGATAGATGAGACGAAGTACAGTTGTCAGACCTCCAATAAGGCTGATAATCGTTGTTACTACGTAAAGAATATCGAACTGTAAAAGCTGCATGTAAGTGCATATCGAAGGTAGACATCTTCGAAAGTAGACATCATAGTCTTCATGACGAGACCAACTTTCGACAAACAGTTCATAGACAATCGACCCCACCAATGCGTTCGATGGAAAACGACTCTCTGCAGTGAGACTGACTGGCAGAAATTCCGTTGTCATATTATCGAACAGTGAATAATGCAACGTGTCGAGACATGTCTGATTATAGAAACACTCGAGAGTCGATTGAAGTAACGTTGGTAATGGTAAACATCCAACGTGCAAACCGGAGAACGATGTGTTGGCTATTTCCATCAATTGTGAACAATTGAACGATGTTCCACATGAACAGTTTCCAAATGAAACTGGCAACACCCAATACGCAGGACTCATATCTGAATAAGTTGGTTCAATTTTCCAGTTGGTGAAGTAGCTTGACATGATTCCATTGCCATAGAATATTGCTTGCAGATAATCGAGTGTATTGTGAAATGTTAGAGCCATTTCCAAGTAAAATTGATCAATGGTCGAATTCACCTGATTGTGAAATTGTTCGATTGTCAGTACTTGTGCAGTGATGAGCTGTTGTTGATGGAGAACAGCAAGAGAGGCATTCATGGTCTGATTGATGACTGCACACAGACTTGAGAGAAGAGAGAGCTGAGCAGCGAGAAACTGCCTCTTGAACAATGTCGATTCAGGAACGAGGGTCAAGTTGTTGCCCATCAATGCTTGTACGTAGGCTGGTGCAATGAATAGGCTCGAACATACTGGATGGTAGTTGTCTACCTGAAATACAAACAGAAATGACTATAATTTATTTGTTTTGTTGTCAAATAGACGAAATTATTTGAGAAAAAATTTCAACTCAATGAAATCTGTGCTGGGTTTTTAAGAAGAACTCAAGCAAAAACTCTAACGTTCAAGATAGATAGGTATTGATGTTTATCACTAGTCACGTTAGACTTGAAATTTTACAACACTGTTTTTCCACTGATATGGAGGACCCAAGGAAAAATGTACACATGTACCATCATAAAAACTGATCTTTCTTGTCTTGGTCTGGAGGATGAAGTTTCATAGGAACAGATTTTGAATAACTGCCATGCTTTTCTAAGTTTGAATAGGACTGTTCGATATCTTTTTAAAGCGCATGACCTATTTAAATAGCACTATCTTCTGCTCTAGTATCAAAACAAGGAATCATACTCGAGTTCTAACAATTGCTGTATCTTTCTGGTATGAAAATTTTTATTCTCTCACTAGTCCTCAGAACGTGTATTAAGCCACTGTTGACAGCTAAAGAGTCAATACATCGTAGAACAGGAGCCTTTCAATCGCTCGATACATGAATTGATATGAAGCCAATATCAACGATTAACTTGTAAAACAGTCCAAATCTCGATGAATTATACCGAAAGAAAACAAATTGACCCAAAAAATGCTTTTTATGCGTCCCCTTCTTCGTGAACAACCATCATCACTTGCGTTTTTCGAGGAGATGAGGATGTTTTCATCACTCACCTGCCATCATCTTCACAGAGAGTATAGCAGATATTATCTGTCTGATCGATAGTGTACAGAGGGCACAATATAAATTGCCGTATCATATCGAGACAAAAGCAATCTTTCGAAATCGATGGTCACTTCATTCAGCAACCTAGCTGATCACTATTGCCTATGACAATTTCCACTGACAGCAATAGGATCTGTGACGAAGAAGCAATCGATTAGATTTGCATAAAGTGAAAGATCAGTAATAGACTCATCTTACCTTGATGGACAGAAATGTCGAGTAGGGCATCGATGCTTGACTGCACGGACAAGACAAACTCAATGAGTAGTGTTCGTGCAGTTGGGCAACGATGTTCTTTGATGGTCGCTTCATGGTAACTGTGCGACTGTGTTCAAGGAACAACATGTAGAAAAACAGCCACACAACGATCATTGCCAATGATACAATGTAGAGACGTGTCGATAAGCGCTCTCGTCGTTGAATGCTTACATGGGGTGAATCAGAGTCGAACAAGTTTAGTGTCGATAAGAAACGCTGTAATCGAACAACGATCGAAACCTTGACACCATCAACATTTATCGATGATGAAGCTACACAAATGAAAAAAACAGATCCGAGAATACAATAATTATTGAAAACCAATCAGTCACTTAAACGAAATGCAGTTAACTTACTTGATGATGGTACAACGCGATGCTGCCCAAATCTGATTCGAAGTCGAACACAGAGTTCAATCAACAATGGACAGATTATTTTAAGTGACACTGACAATCCACCGAAAAGAGCTATGAGTGTTGTTACGATGTAGAGCGAATCAAATCGCTGAAAATAAGTGTATGTGCATGTTAGAGGTCGGCAACTAGAATAATACGCTTCGTAATTTGTCGTGTTTGTCCACGCTTCAATCATGAGTTCATCAATGATGTCACCAAGCAATGTCGAAGGAGTAAAACGTTTCTGTGTGCCCGACTCGAGTGCCGGGATATGTTGCTCTACTGCAATAGGCGTCAAATGGATTCGAATAAGTGAAATACACGTTTCGTTAAACCAGCATTCAAGTGTTGACATTCGGAGTCCATCCAATGGATAACATGCACTCCACATACCAGGAATCGTGAAGAGTAGCGTGAACGAAATAGAAGATGTGCTCCAATTAAAGAAGCCTAATTGTTGGGTGCAAATGTCAAGTAGACACGAGCATGATGGGAAAATATCATTTGCTGATAATTTTATTCCCAGATATGACTGGTAACCTATAAAAAGACCAAATGTGTCGAATTTTGCCCGAGCGAAAAAGTTTGAGAGTTTGGTGGTGAGAAGCTGATTTCCATTGATGGTCTCGCGTGCTATATTGAGAAGTTGCTTGAATTTATTCGGTGTGTCTAATTGAAGTTCGATCATGAGCGCTTGTACTTGTTCTTGAAATTGTTTGCGAGACAATGTTTGAATGTTAATCAGTTGAGTTGTGAGAAAGGTGGTTAATGCGTCCATGATCGTCGTATTGGCCACTGTGCAAAACGTACGAATCGCTCGAAACATAGTCAAACCGTACGAGCGGATGTCTAAATAGTAATATACTTTTGAGTTAGGATCCGTAGAAAAACCCAGACGATCTATCCAATCGTCAGAGAGAAAATCGCTTGAACAGATTTGATGAAAGGTTGGTGTTAGAGAGAGAAATGTTGAGTGCGCAATGGCAATGTTTGAGCATGGACATGAGAGTCTAGGTTCTTCAGCATTGAATAGAGTTTCGAATTCAGCAACCGATGGCATCGTCACAATCGCTGTTTTCGTTTGTTGGACAGATCCTGCCACCAGAACAAGAATGAATGTACCAGAGAGCAGAAGGCCGATGTAGAGTCGCGTGCTGAGAATTTGTTTTCGGACGACAGAAACGTCGCTGTCTCGTCTGGTGTAAAGATTCAAAGTGAGTAAAGCATTTTTTGTTTTTGTGTATAATTGATAAAAATATTGTCTGAATGGCTGATGAGGCTCTAAAAGAGATCAAACAAAGTATTCTTTCTTGAATCGATCAGATACGCGCGTCGATTGTTCCAAACACCGGAATTAACGTAAATCGACCAAAAAATGACAGAAACATAATGAAATAGGTTGATTCCGTTGTATTCTAGCGATTTTCTTGCGATTGGGTTCCGACAGAAATTTTTATGAAAATTTATATTGATCTTATAAGCTGTTCCGGTTGGAGCACATTGGAATCTAACGAAATCAATCGGAAACTCATCGAAAACTTCTTAAAGAAATCCCGATCGAAATCCGGTCGCAAATAATCCACTGAAGCATCAAAAGAACCAGTCTGTTTTGATCAGGTAAGAAATACCTGGGAACTGTTAGGATTTCGGAGATTCAACTCGTCTCTCTCTAATAACATAGGGTGAAGTTGTCTCGTTGTATCTTTAGAAAAAAAAAACAAGTTGATCTGCTGCAAGACCATGAACCTTCGATTCATGTCATCCTAAAGTTGAATATATTTGTAGAATACAGTCTACTGTCGATGATATTTTGCCAATTCTTAAATGATGAATTCAAATGTCATATTTGCGACGAATTGAAGGTAGGTGGAACAACAGAACAGAGAAAATCATACGTGCAACTCTTCTATTGTGAACAGTCAAAGATAAGATAATTAATCAAACCTTTCGATACGATTTTGAGAAATGCAACACGACAAAGTCGTGACACTTTTCTGTATAGTTCTACTATCTCACACTAACTGATTTTTTGTTACCTAATGGAAATACGATAGCAGAACGATTTGCTGATCTTAATCGAATATATTTTTGTATCTTGTCACAGATATCGGTAAGTCGTGGAGTGATAAAACGAAGCGTTACAGTAAGTCCACCGAAAAGGCCTACGATTGTTGTTATAATGTAGAGGATGTTGAAGCGTTTGGCATAAGAATAAGAGCACTGCAACGGACGGCATTGTGCAAAGTAGGCATTATAGTCGATCTTCTTCAGCCAATCGTCAACCATGAGCTTGCCAGCCAATGTGCCGATAGAAGTTATCGGAGAAGAATAGTTCGAAGCATTTGAATTGAAAGCGTTAAACTTAGAGTCAAACGGTCGTTGGGCAGCGATGATTGCATCCAAACAACTTTGATTGTTGTAGCATTCAAGTGTTGATTCTAGGAGCGAGTAAAGTGGTGAACATCCGGTCCTGAATCCTGGTATTTCAAAGGCGTATCCGAGTCCAATCAGAGAACGGAGTGGATTTTGGATTGAATCAGATGGGTCGTTCGAAACAAAAAGCATTGTGGTGCATGTATAATCGGTTTCACATTCGCAACTCTGGCTTGTAGATTTAGTTTCAGTCCATATATCATATTGATGACTCGCTGCTACCATTTCTCCTGTTTCACTGATCATAGGCATAGCATTTGTTCCTAATGCAGACCAAAGGAAGTTGCCGGCGATGAATGTAGAAAGTAGAAGATATTGACGTTGATGTTCACCAGCAATTCTTGCGACAAAATCTTGAGCAAACGCGTTAGCTTGAATATGAACAGACTCGGAGTCCAATGCGATGCCACGACTGTTTATGAGTGATACTGAACCGAATGCTGCTCTAAATGCAGAATCGATCGTTTGTTTCGATGATTCGCATAGAGTACGCAAGAGCTGAAAATGAGCATGGCCAACGGCTCGAAGTTCAATTGGATCATACAAGCTAGGAATCTCGCGGTGCAGGTAGGATAACCATCGATCCGAGACAAAGTCACTCGAGCACACTGGATGAAAGACAGGCGTAAGCATTAGAAAAGACGAATAAGGTACAGTGAGCTGAGAACATGGACACGACAGAGTGTTAGGATAAACAGCAACCAGATATTGATAGTCCTCGACTGATGGATTGTTCACTTGTACAGTGTATTGAAGCTCTCTTTGTGCTGAATAGACCATGAGCACACCAAAGGTGCTTGCCAACAGAACGAGGTAAATACGAGTCGTGGTAAACTCACGTCGAATTGTTGCCACATTTGTCGAGTAGGTGTTGAACAGATTGAGTTGAGTGAAGAATCGAAACAGAACAGTAGCCATCAATTCGACTATTTATCCTTGCTAAAAGAGACAACAGATGAAACATTCATGATGAAAACAAAATTCTTTCAATAATTGAACTCGACCAAGAGAAAGGTAAATAGGAAAGCTGATTGTTCAGCCTCCATGTTCTTCAGATATCATCAATAGCGATTGAGCAGCCTTAGCTCATTGATATGAAGCTACCATTCTATCTACAACACTCATTCTTCTCCCAGTCGAGAGAATCTCTTAATAGGCTACTTCCAACGAGAGAAGAGAAACTGTTCTTGTGATGTTCAATTCTAATAATGTCACTGTTGGAGGATGTTCATCGAAAATGATTACTCGTTTATTTTTAAGTTTACATTTTGTACTATGTACTGCCGTTAGTGAATCGGTCATTTGTTACCATTCAACATTCTTTCTCGCAATTTTACAACTGTTCGAAGGCAATCTGTACAATATAAACATAGTTGCGAATATAGTCTCTTGAGAGTCACTATGTATTGTAGCCAGAAATACGTAGCTCTTGGAGCCTTTCAAATTCTTTCAGTGCTTCAGTTAAGTAAATATGATGTGTTTTAGCTATTACTGTAAGAAAGAGAAATCGAAAGGACGTCTGATGGAATACACCTCGTAAGAAAAGAAGCATTTCGTACTATATGTCTCATCTATGCAGGATGCTAGAGAATCTGGAAATAATGACTCAAACAATCGTGAACATTAGTCTAAATTTGATTTTTGCCTGATTTGAATGCTTTCAATTCATCAAATTTCACCGAATGAAGACATATTTTCCTAATGTAGTTTTGTGTGGCTTGAATCGATCAGAATTAGAGGTGGTCAGTTACAAGTTACCTGGTAAGGTAATGACAACTTCTCGTCCCTAATCAAAACACAAATAAATGTGAAAACCTCGGATTTAAATCCGAGTGTTATCTGTACTTCAAAAAGTGCATGAGACAGATGAGTCATCGTAGAATGTGTGGACGTAAAAATGATCTTGGCAAACCTTTTCTATAAACACTTGATTTCTATTGGCTATTGCTCAACCAATAGGATTTAGATGTGAATAGAGCTCAGATTTCAACTATTCGCCTTGATTTACCCTAACAAAGTCGTTTTTCCTATAACTTGATTTCTATTGGTTACTACTCAACCAATAGGATTTCGAGGTAGACGAAGCTTAGATTGGAGTTCTCCTACCCAGAAAATCTCGAACTATCATCGCTGCGATCGAAAGGCAGAGCTCGAATTGTGGCTCAATTAGAGTGTGGACACAAACAGAACCAATTCCCGTTTAATTACTCTGGCAATAGGTGAGTTAATCTTCTTGTTTCTTTATGTTTTATATACCAT
>CAJNOL010004699.1:0-14270 GCA_905250125.1 Rotaria sordida
GATGAAATAGTGATGTGCTTTAATCTTATTCTAAAATAAATAGCAACAAAAGAAGTTCAATAAATTAAGGGAGTAGAGAAAAGTTCATTTTGTTTTCATATTTCTAGTAAAAAAAGCCAAACGGCATTTTTATCTTCGACAATTATTTTGTGATTAATGTACCGGATAGTCCAGATAAAATCGGACACTTTTTATTTTGATCATATCACTTGTTCTTTTAAAGATATAAGGTCAGATTTTTCTTCCAATAGATTCTCCAAGGCGCTCTCTATAAAACTGTCAATTTTATTTCATGCCAAAAGCTTCTATCATTTTGTAAAACTTTATATATTTGTTTACTCCGATCTTCAATACTGTCTTCTACAACATGCTTTAGTTCATTAATCAATGTCGATTTACTATGGTTCGGACTTAAATCCAAATGAATTATCGTATTCGGGACGAATTGAATCAGGCAATAAATTGGAGTAGAATATAATCTAAATCGGTAGTGATTAATGAATTAAAGTATGTTGTAAAAAAATTTCGTTATGATGTTGTAAAGAACAGTATTGAAGATCGGAGTAAACAAATATATAAAGTTTCACAAAATGATAGAAGCTTTTGGCATGAAATAAAATTGACAGTTTTATAGAGAGCGCCTTGAAGAATCTACTGGAAGAAAAATCTGACCTTATATCTTTAAAAGAACAGGTGATATGATCAAAATAAAAGTATCCGATTTTATCTGGACCACCCGATATAATAATGTATCGCAATGATAAAGAAAGGAAAAACAATGGAAAAATGGTTCTGTCAAATATATTCTAAACCATATTTGAGATAATTATTTCGTACCGAATATTTTGAATAAAATGTTCACAATAAATGCTACATAGATCATGTTTTCTCTTTCAAACTCTTTGGTACTTCGTATTTTGAGTGAGACACTGAGAAGTTCTGCACAACACGAGGATTTTTTGTCACTCGGCAACCTTAAGCAAAATCTTTTCACGTTCTGTATCATTGGACTGAACCTCTTTGGTTTAATATAATCGAAGAGAAAATCTGCTATGACTCAACATTAATAGACGGAAAGTTTTCTGCATTCTTGAACAGAACCTTCCTGTTTTAGTATAACGGAATAAGCAATTTTCTATGATTCAGCATTAATACGCAGAACCCTCTAAAGTTTGATATCGTTGGACAGAACCGTTTAGGTTCTGTAAATTAAACAGAGAACCTCCTGAAGTTCAGGATTTGATAGATAGAACCTTTTAAGATTTGATATAGTTAAACAGAACCCTTTCGGATTGGTATAATTGAGCAAACCATCTCTTGTATTTCAGTTTTTAATGGGCGGAACGCTGTAAGTTAGGTTATCGTTGGACAGAATTCTCTCGGTTCGATATAATTGAAGAAAGAACATTTTGCGGTTCAGCTTTTAATGGGTGGAACCCTGTAAGTTTGGCTATTGTTGGACAGAACCTTTTCGACTCTGTAGAATTGAATAGAGAACCTCCTGCGATTCAGGATTTCATAGGTAGAACCCTTCCAAGTTCCACATTTATAGGACAGAACTCATTTGGTTTAGTACCGTGCAACAAAAAACTTTGTATGGTTTAGCATTATACAGCAGAACCTTTCATAGTCACGCTTTGTTCGATAAAAACCTTCCATGGTTTTTCAACCGATATGTAGAACTTTAAATTGTTCCGCAAGTGTTGCAGAACTAAAAACAGTTCTGGAAAACTCCTTTTTTGTTTTCAGAGTACGGACAAGTGAATCGATTCTCGATGAGCGTTGGTTACATAGGATCATAGTATGATGAAGTAATAATCTTAGTCTATTAGCCAATATATTTAGTTCACCCTGCTACTTTAAAGTTCTTGAAATTAGGTAGGGTAAAAAAAGTCCATTTTTTGTATAGGGTATCCCTTCAAGCCTCAGACATGCATAGAAAAATGACCACCGAATTTAATGAAATTTTTAGCGTTTGTAGAGCTTTTAATCCTAAGTGTTCTGATTAAAGAAAATTTAAAGAGCTTTTATTTTGAGAAAGATAGACTCAAGATACTTTAAGTAGTAAAAATCAAAACCCCTAAAAAAATCGTTTTTTTTTGCATAATTGTAAAGGATAGTTTTTGATAGTTTACTTCACTAAAACGAGGTGAAAAATAAAATCCTAGACCATATTCATGTTCCTCATGAAAATGCACATCGAACAACACCAGACTTGACTTTAGTCTAAAGAAATTGAATTCCAAATATGTTCTAACTCCTCAATCACAACACAATAGTGCTGACCTTTATTGGATCCTTGTCTATTCATAAAAGCTGAATTCTTCTATATGATTCCCTAATATATTCGATAGCGCCTCACTTGCTCTACAATCCTAACGGTAGAAAACTCTCAACGTGTTTGATCTAACTAAAATATGCGCGCAACTTTTTTGAGTATATTATTTTCAGTAATGTCCCTTAAAGTGGTATGAGCAACAAATTAAATTTGTAGGAATGACTAGTTCTTCTGACTTGCATGAAACTTGTCGGGTTTGTAGAGTAAGTGTAGCTCTATCGATTGGATTGAGGAATCATATTGAAGAGTTTAGCTTGTATGAATAGTCAAGGATCCGAAAATGGCCTACATCGTTGTGTTGTTGGTGAGGAGTTAGAACATATTTGGAATTCAATTTCTTTAGACTAAAGTCAAGTCTGGTGTTGTTCGATGTGCATTTTCATGAGGAACATGAATATGGTCTAGGATTTTATTTTTCACCTCGTTTTAGTGAAGTAAACTATCAAAAACTATCCTTTACAATTATGCAAAAAAAAACGATTTTTTAGGGGTTTTGATTTTTACTGCTTAAAGTGTCTTGAGTCTATCCCTCTCAAAACAAAATCTTTTAAAAAATGTTGTTTATTAGAATACTTGGAATTAAAAGCTCTACAAACGCTGAAAATTTCATCGAATTCGGTAGTCATTTTTGTAAGCATGTTTCGAACAACAAGGGATGCTCTATACGGAAAATGGACTTTTTTTACCCTACCCAATTTCAAGAAACTTCAAGTAGCAGAATGAACTAAATATATTGGCTAATAGACTAAGGTTATCACTGCACCTCGTTATTGTTCTATATGTTCCCAAATTCTACTTGCATGAGAAATCTTGGGCACAATATATGACTTTTTCCAAGGGAGAAAAACTCATTTGGAGTCATTCGAATGATTGGGAATGAGTGAGAATGTCTTGGAATAGCTGCGAGTGTCTGAGAATGGCTCGAAATGGATGGGAATGGTTCCGAATGTCTTAAAATGAGTAAGTTTCATATAACTTGAAAATCCAGTTTCCTATTCTTAACATTGCTAGAATTGTTATTTTTGATCAGTCCCTATAACGTTTCAAGCTCTACGTGGGATATCCGTCATAACTCTACAAATCATATTTGGTGATACTCTTTATAAGTGTTTTTGAGCAATTTCCGAACATCTTTTATAGGTGCTTCTGGCCAATTCGGGAGCACCCTTTATATGTCCTTAAGTCTATTTGGAGGTGCCTTTTATAGATCCTGATGGATTATTTGACGGAACCCTTTATAAGACTTATGACTTATTTTAGGGTACCCTTTATTAGTTTTTATAGTCTGTTTGAATGTCCTTCATAATTTATTATCATCTATTTCGGAGTAACGTTCATAACACTTCGCGACCTATTTTGAAATAGCCTTAATAAGCCTTCATACCCTATCTAGGATTACTCTTCGTGAGTCCGTAAGCCGTATCCAGGAGATACACACATAGACCAGAATACCTTATGAAGGGATTCCAATTACGTCCTAAGGATCTATGAAGGGTGCTTCCAAACAGCCTATAAGAACCGATGAAGAGTGCTCATAAATTGCCAATAAAGACCTATGGAGAGTACCTTCGAGTAAGACATAAGAGCCTATGAAAGTACCTCAAGTCGGAGGATAAGAACTTATAAAGATACTCCAGAATAGGTGATGAGAAGTTATGAAACGTACTCCTAAATAAGACCTAAAGAGTTATGAAGGGTATCCCAAGGTAGGGCTTGTGAAATTATCAGAACTTCCTTAAGGTAAGTTATTACTGATAACTTAACTTACCTGTAAATTCGATTGAAAGTAAGTTTAAATTGTCACAGATAGATGTCTGCGAATGAATTCGAATATCTGAAAATGCTCAGGAATGGTTAAGGATAGCTGGGAATGGATGGGAATGCTCGAATAGTCCTTTTCTCCGTTGACCTTTTCACTATGTGGGATTATAGGATACCCATTTGTATAACCTTTTCTACCAATAGAAAAATTTTAAACATATGGTTCCTATATCATTAGATGCATATTAGATAATTGCAAAAAATCAGATTTTAATCGGTTTTTTTTTTATTAGAAATCGATTAAAATGACATGATTTTAATCAGAGTTTTTCATTTTTAATCAATTTAATCGATTATAATCAGTTTTAATTGGGTTTTAATCAATTTTAATTAATTATTTGGTTGTTAATCGATTTTAATCGGTTAATTTATTAAATCAATTTTAAAATGACTTAACAGGATTTCAGTTTACATGAGTAAGTATGAATTGAAATCGGATGTCGAAGTGTATCTGAGTTTGGTCTAGTGGTATATCTACTATTTGTCGACGCGAGAAGTCCGCAAAAAAGCATCTACGGTAGACATTTTTAAGTCAAAATAAGAGAAAAACGTGTTCTTTAGTTATCATGTTTAAAATCGATTAAAAAAACAACTAATCGATTAAAATTTATTAAAAGTCCAGAACTCTAATAAAAGTCTGATTAAAATCGTGCCATTTTAATCGATTTCTAATCAGAAAAAAAATCGATAAAAATCTGATTTTTTTACCATTAGTCTTAGGATATTGAAATCTTTAATCACTGAAAGATTCAGCTTGGTTGCTGAAGATCAATGTAAACGTGGAGTTTTCCGATGGAACTACCCAAATATGATATCAATACTTCCGTCTCAATTCTTCTAAATTTTTTCCCTCATACGGTCTCCTTATTTATTACATTACCTTGTTAGCTTCTATTTTTCTCTTTCTCTCTTTTTTTCTTGTCGTAGTTCTTTACACGTGTTACCTTTTTTCTTTTTGATTCCTTGTTATTATTATTATTACAAGCGACCATAGATGTAATAAACAACAGTGCATTCAAAAAAACCAAAGTCATCAGATAGTTTTAGCTATTCTTCACAAAAAAACATAGTATTTATCTTGATAAAAGTCACATGTTAGACGATTATAAAACAAAATATGTTACACTTTTATGCATGAATGAGCCCTCTTATTATTAGTATATGTAATCAAGCAATATATTTACATAGACGTTCGAATAACGATATTTTTTTTTCATGTATACCTATAAGCATTTTATCTGAATAAAGTCGATAGTTTGCCATATTCTGATCTACTAACAAATTTCTATTCATCATTAGAAATAAACACGTAAGTAGAATAAAGATTCTTTACACACTTGTTCCGTATATTCAACTAAAATAAAGAAGTGTTCAATCGCTATGTAGTTTCAATTTTTAATCTTCTATAATCCATTTCTTCGTAGCAATAGCAGTAAATATTCTGGAATTTCTATCAGCAGTGGAGACTTTCGTGAATTACCATCACCATAATTTTTTTTCATTTCCAGTGTAGCACTGCAAAATTATAGTAAAAATATCAACCATTGTGGGATTTCAAAATATGGAAATTTTTTTAAAGAGGCACGTAGAACTTTGCATGTTGCTACGAAAAAAGACAACATACAAAAAATCACTCAATATGGAATTTGTGTAGTCCCCCACGAGTTTTCAGAATATGAGTGTATTTTGACATAAAAATGATAGTATTCAATAACGATCTGACCAAATTATTTATTACGGAATTTCGTCATTTTTTTCGTTGTTTCAATACAAAAGTTGTATAGTCAAAATTTGAACATATTGTAAAACAGATACATTTATTTTCTGACTATGTAGTTTGTTGAACCATGTATTATACCTACTCTATCTCAATCAGTTTTCATTATCACGTATAGTTCAAGTTCATATGAAATATATTTCTAGTAAGTGAAAACAAGAAGTATCACTAAAATATGTTTATCAAAAATGTACAATTTTTTTTTTGAACTATTTGAATAAACTTTGTGTTCAACTTTACTGATCTCAATAACAGCATTAAGTGTACTTTTTGAATTGTTGGAGAGAGTTTTGTTGTCGTAAATAATGATGTAAGATTTTTCAATATTTTCAATTTCATTTCTTAATATTTCATGAAGGAGTATTGGTGTATTTTTTTCTTTAATTAAACTAACAAAATCATGTACATCTTTGCATTTTTTTCAAACTGCAACGTCTTGGTAAACCATTCTTTTGACACTTCAGTCAATACCATCAACAACACTAGAAATACTTAGGGCATACCAAAAGTAGTGGCGTCGACCCTATAAAATTTTACAGAAGGCTTGAGAAATTTTTTTCCTATATATTCTAATAGCCCAAGTCGTGCTCTATAATTCTACAATATTTGATAAGTCTTCAAGTGATATTATATTGGCAAAAATTTTGATGCACTAAAGTTTGCTGCAACTTTTATAAATTTTCACTTTAATAATAAACAAGAACTAACTACACATACAAAAAAGAAACAAACAAAGCACGTTTGTTTTACATGTAAAAACGCGGCTAGATATCAGAGAAGTTGAAAAGGTAAAGAAAAGAAAAAAAAGAGGAGAACAGAAATAATACATCCAAAATAATATAGCACAGCGTTTCCAACGTAGATCATAATACGATCAAAACTATTTACTTCTCTTCAAATGGATAAAGAACAGTTTCGTTTCTGTATTAAAGTGCGTACTGCACTTCATATTGAACCAATATTTATTCATAATGAATTATATACTATCTTTGGTGATGAAGCTCCCCCTCTCAGAACTGTTCAAAGATGGTCCAAATGGTTTCGTGAAGGTCGAGAAAAAGTTGAAGATGAAGACAGACCTGGCCGACCTATAACGGAGACAACATCTGAAAATATTGAACAAGTTCGCGATCTTATTAATGATAATCCTTATGTTACAACTGACAAACTTAAAGCATAAAGTGGTCTAAGCCGTGGCATTGTTCAAAGAATTGTTTCTGATCATCTGCAGTTGAAAAACATTACTGCACGTTATGTTGCCAAACATCTAACGAACTCTCAAGAGACTGAACGAGTACGATTATGCCAGGAAAACTTGTTAAAATTTGAACAAGGTGTTTGTAAATTATGTGATGTGATGACAGGCGATGAATCATGGGTTTATCACAAGCAAATCGGTCGAAAATCATCGAATGCCGCTTGAGTAGCAAGTGGAGATCCTGCACCAACGGTGGTTCGACGTAGTCGTTTTGCTCCAAGAACTCTGCTGTCTATTTTCTTGAGGTCAACTGGTCCAGGTTTAATTCATTCTGTTAAACGTGGACCAACAATCGATCATCAATATTATATCAATAATTGTTTGAAATCTGTTATTGATGAAATTAGGAATCAACGATCTTCCTTAGGTACCCAAGCAATTAAACTTCATTATAATAATGGAAAAGCACATATTCATGGAGATGTAGTCAATTATCTGGAATCGGAAGATGTAACAATAATGCCATATCCGCCTAATTCTCCAGATCTGGCTCCATGTGACTTTTGGTTGTTTGATTTAATCAAACAAAATCTTGACGATCAAGATGATTCCAAATCGTTGTATGAAGCTGTGATCAAATTTATGAAGTCGTTGAAAAAAGAAGAGTATAGAAGAACTTTTGATAAATGGATTCAACGAATGCAATTATGTGTAAACAAACAGGGTGATTATTTTGAACATTTGATGTAATAAAAACTTGATAAACTTGCTTCGAAAAACTTTTTTTTGTGAATCACTCACTATTTTTGCTATGTTTTCAATATTAAAATGTCACTTGAAGATTTATCAAATATTGTAGAATTATAGAGCACGACTTGGACTATCAGAATATATAGAAAAAAAATTTTCTCAAGCCTTCTGTAGAATATTATAGGGTCGACGCCACTACTTTTGATATACCCTAAGTAGTATATGTGATAAGCAAGAGAACATGTTAACATGAAGTGAAAATGAACAGAGAAAAAAATCACAAGTTCACTCGAACTTTTAATTAATGGAATTGCAACAAGACAAGACGTCATTAAAGATTCATTAATATATATTTTTTGTTGAAAATTCTCTAATCGAAAGAAAATGTAGTGAACAATATCCAAGCATTATTGCCTAATTAGAAGATGTCAATCATTTAATCTCAAAGTTTTAGCAGATGCAGAGAACAGAGTCTGCCACGAGTCATTTTCTATGTGCTCTCTCTCGACTCGAGGTGACACAATTGTAGGTCGAAATTTAACAAATACTGAATGATTAGAGGAGATTTGCTCAAGTTGATATAACTTGATTTTCATTAGTCAAAACAATGATAAAAATTAATATAGCCTATAAAAAGCTCAAGATGATTCGACCAAATAGAAACTTAAGAGAAGCACATTTTATCATCCAATTCAATTCGCAGGTGACTAGATTTGTCGCATTTCTGGTAGTAGTCGTAGTAATTAATGACTTGAACAAGTGTCAGTTTAACTGACTAAATTTCTCTTCTAATTTACTGTCGTATGGATTGGAGCCGTCTTGTAACCATTAGGAATGAATATGGCCGATAATAATCGGAAATTTATGAAGGACTTAGGTGATGTGTCAATCGATTTAAAAACCATGTAATAGAGAAGTCTATTCTACAAAAAGCTGCATATATAGTTCAAGGTAAAAACGAAATGTTAATGATAAGCATTCTCATATTTTCCATATATATATACAACATATCAGACAACTAGAAGACGTGAAAATTCAATGAAATACTTCTATACATAAAATCAAATGAATTTCGTAATATACATACTACTATGAAGATTTCCGAAATTATGAAAGTTAATAGTTTGATAAAAGCTGTCTGTTGTCTTTTTTTCCTAGAAAACTAGCACCAAAATACGAGAGAATGCTTAATAACAGATCCGACGTGTTTGCTCGCCCTCCTCAATTGTACACATCATCATAGAAGTGTTTTCAACAAGGATAAGGGTCGTTAACAGCTACAAATTACTCAATTTAAAATTTTAGATATAGATTATAAAAATTCGAAATATTTTCGAAGAAAATAATGATTATATTCATTCGACATTTTGAATGAGACAATATTTCTATGTCTTTAGTAGTATAGTTCCAGCAGTTGAGAAGTTCTATCGTATTTCAATAAATAACAGCGTTTAATTTTTAATAGTTTCTGTTTATGCATAGATTCGCGTACAATAAATATCGTCAATTTCGATGGATGCGCCCATAGTCAAAATAAATTCGTTTGGTCTTCAGAATATTATCAATTTCATTTACATACATGAACGAATTCTTAAAGAATTTGGCGCAATTAAGATTCAACTAAGTTCTGATTGTACATTAGCTTTGAAGAAACGTAAAATTTCACCAACGTCTACGACTACTCAAAAAATTACGAAATTAAATGCCGATGGATCAATTTACTCAGTTGATAAAATGGACGCTCAAAATTTATACAATGAACAACGGTCACCCATAACAGATGAAAAGACTTTTTGGTCTTCCCTTTCCAACTCAGATCATATATTCTATCCATCAAATGTTTCTATTTTACCAAATCAGACATTATTCTACAAAAAACGGCATCGGAAATATTTCGCAATTCATTCTATACCGAGACAATCACTACTAAAATTAGCCGGTAGCAAAATAGTCAATCAATTTGTTCCATGTTTAACAAGAACACATGGACCAGGTGCTGTTTTTCCTTTATCCAGCGCTCAACAACATCTCTCCTTATTAGTGTATCATCATCAGGGTAGCCCTCGTCATTGGTATATTATTCCTGCATATGAACGAGATGCTCTAACAAAAATACTTCAAAGAGAAAATTCTTCAATTTGTTTTGAACATCAAAAATTGTTGATTAATCCTCTTTTATTTGATAAATACCATATTCGATATCATAGACTTGTTCAGTATCAAAATGAATTTGTTGTTTTATCAGCTGGTGCTTTAACACAAAGTTTTACAGAAGATGCAAGTTGGAATGAATCGATTCCTTTCGCTTTACCCAGTTGGATTGATGATGGTCATGCTCATTACTCTGATTCAACATGTCAGTGCTGTATTAACAGTTTTTATGAACCAATAACAATTGATGTTACTTTATTTAAGCATGAACTTATACAGGAATATATTGAAACATATCTTAATATTGACAATGATGGAAGTACTTCAATTAATAAAGGTTAGTTAATCATAGAATCATCTATAAGATTTTAAGTTTTGAAATTTTTAGATTTTCAATGATGATAATATCATTGAAATTATTATATCAATTTATGTAATCATGTTTTCTTCAATTAATCGATCTTTAAATCATTGTAAGAACGAGAATTTATCCAATTCTGACATGGTGTTTAAAATCGTAGAGATTCATTCAGACAATGAGAATAGTTATCATAGTTCATGTACTTATATAAACACATCTGTCATATGAGTACCTTTCATGGGCTAAATGCCTTCATATGTAGCTTATATGTAACATTAACTGAGTTGAAAAGCATTTCATTTATGAAAATATAACAGGGTCCCAAAATTACAGGATCCACTCAAATTTTGAAAACAATAAAGCTTTCTACAACTAAAAAAGATTTTATTATCGAACTAATCTCATAGCTATGGACGCATAGTAGTAGTCTATCATGTGCTATATTGATTTGAATTTAATTAATTAGCATTGATAAATAAATTCAAAAACTTTCAAATTTCAGATGTCTCATGATTATAGGACCCCTTCCCCAAATATAAAAATATTGAGTTAATATTAATTTTGTCAAGTCAAATGATTCTTTTTCAGCATCCATTCGAAAGAAGAGACTCTCAGCTATATGCTGAAAAAAATAGATTGGCAAAAACTAATTTAAGTTTCTTATAGTTTCAGAAATTAAATAGTAGAAGAGTTAAATCTCAAACTTCTCACTATATATAGTTCAACAAAAAATAAACGAAAACTTATTCAATGTAATGAAGTTCAGTTTACAGTATATTTAAACTATACTATTGAACAAAGTATAAAAAGCCGCATAGAATACATATATTTTGACAAAAGACTTTGAGGATATTAGTAATTGTGAAAAGACATCCTAAGGATATTCGAAAACTCTTTTTTTCTAAAAATCATGTCAAAAACCTCTGTTTTCATGAAAAAGTCTCTGATTTCATATCAAAAATGCATTTCAGAGAGCTTTTATGAGATGACCAAGGACCATGCTCGATATCGAGGCACTGGTCAAAATTTAAATTTTTGATTTGATGTTCTCATCTTAATCAGCATCATCTGAAACCTCTAAATCCAAATTTTTAGCACATTTGGATGAGCTGGTGAAAAGTTAGCCCAATGCAACTTTTGAGGTACTCACGAGGTTACATGAAGGATATCATTAAAAGCCATCTCTATAAAGTTGAGTCATTTCACATGACAATAAATTAATGAAATATTTACTGTAATATACCAAAAGATAGAGCACTAAATGCTGAACAAAATGAGCTATTTACATATTATGTTTCAATGGTCTAATCCGGAGTTATATGTCAAATATTGTCCAGGATTGGTCATTTTTTTCAGTTAAAATATACTAGTCTTTTATAGTATATCGGTTGCCATTTTTCGAAAACAAACGGGACCAATCTGAATTTTCTATATTTTATGCAACTTTTGATCCTCTATAAAATGGTGAAAAAATATTGAAAAAAAGCTGGCTTTCGAGACGATATGATGCATACGCTGTCAGTCTTTTTGATGACCCTCTAATAGGACTTACACGATATTAAGCATGTTTACTCCGACTTTTTATTCTCAATTGGAGACTATTATATATGAATCGAAAGTACACATCAAGACCGACATTTTAATACTAAACATACAAGATTAAATACCACACTAGACACCTCATATCGAGCTACGAAGTCATAAGAGACTATCTATGACCATATTCAGGAACCATGACATCAGTCAAAATTTTATTTTTTGATTTAATATCTTCATCAAAATCTATATTATTTGATACTTTCAAAAATCAGTTTTTTTTTGTTTGAGATTGTTATATTGAAGAGTTAGACAATATCAACATTGATTGGCACTTCAATCGCTACTAAACAAAAGTATAGATTTGTTTTTGAAGACGTGCCACTCATAATTTGACAGAAAATAAAACAATTTTTTTTCAAAATATATTGTATGGTAGAAGGTTAAAAACGGAATAAAATGATCCATTCAAATATTATATATTATAATGTTTATTTTGTTTCACTATCCAAATATCTTATAAAGTTTTATAGTTGACAGCTAAGAATAGTGGATCTTTTAAAAATATATCAGCTGCTGCATCGTTGCATCTTAGCATTTGACAAGATAGTTTTCACATATACTACATGACTTTTCTTCTCTATAAAATAACTAGAAACATACAAAACAATATATATATCTTGCAGATAACAAATCATTGTAATAGTGACCTGCCCCGTCCATGTTCATATACTGCTAGGTTGGAAATAATATTTTGATAGAGGAGTACCGCTACAATTTCAAATAGATTTAATAATAAATTTTATACCAAATGAAAGCACGTCAAAAATAGAGTTGATTGGTGCTAAATAGTAAGAGTTATGAAAATCTTTTAATGTCGAACTTAAGAAATTTTGAGAAATTTTATACTTTCTTTGGGGTAGGATATTCAGATACTAGTGATTAAAAATTGAAGTAAAACGTTTTTCTTGGATATTTTTACATAGTTCGATAGAGCTCATCGAGCTCTACAAAACTATATATAGTAAAAAAATTTTAAGCGGGACTCTTAGGTTAAAATTCACTTAAAATTGTCTAAAGAATATACCAAAAAGCCTGCATTTTTTACAATTTTTATAGAGAAAAAACTTGTCTTCTTTACAATAAATTCGGCTGTTTTCCATTAATATTCTTATGTAAGATGTTTGAAAATATACTCATTCGATGCAGCATGGAAAACTGCGTCGAATGAGTATATTTTGAAACGTCTGAAGGAGTAAAAGTAATAAAAAAAAGCTAATTTTATTGAAAGTGCAGTGTTTTTGTTCCATATAAACATATGAGCTTTTTTTAACGTTTTTTTTATAAAGATTTTACAAATAGTTTTTCGAATTTTTTATCGCAAAAATGACTTAAATTTTTTTACTATATGTAGTTTTGTAGAGCTCGATGAGCTCTCTCCCACTATGTAAGAATATTCAAGAAAAACATTTTACTCCATTTTTAAATCACTAGCATCTTATTATTCTACCTGAAAGAAAGCATAAAATTTCTCAAGATTTCTTAAGTTTGACATTAGAAGGTTTTCATAGCCCTCAGTATTTAGTACCAATAAACCCTATTTCCCAGTCAGACAAAAATTTCGAAAAACGCGTTTTAACGCACAATCGGGAACCGCGACTGTGATCCATTCACGCCCATTAAAAAAATACACGAAAACGCGTTTATTGGCGTTTTTTGTAATTTTTTGGGCATCAAAACGACGAAAATTCTAGTTTTTGAGCGTTAAAACGTATTGTTTTTAAGTTCTAAAATAATACTACGTTTTAACGCTCAAAAACTGGGATTTCTGCCGTTTTGACGCCCAGAAAGTTACAAAAAACGCCAATAAACACGTTTTCGTGCGTTTTTTTAATGAGCGTGAATGGATCACAGTCGCGGTTCCCGATTGTGCGTTTAAACGCGTTTTTCGAAATTTTTGTCTGACTGGGTTTTGATGGGCTTTCATTTGGTATAAAATTTATTACTAACTCTATTTGAAATTATAGCGGTGCCCCGTATCAAAACTTTTCCAACCTAGTAGAACCTATATCCGTCTTCTCTATAGCCGTATAATCCCTATACTCCTATACTCCTATTTCCTATAGTGTAATATCTCCATAGTCCTATAGCCCTATAGTCCCACAGCCCTATACCCCTACAGCCATATAGCCCCACACCCTATACCGTTTAATCTTTAACCTTTGACTTTTAACCTTTGACCTTTAATCTGGAACAGACAGACAGACACACATACACACTGAACATGATATTAGTGGCGTAACTAGACCAGTGGCGACTCGCTGGCGGTGCCCGGGCA
>CAJNOL010004700.1:0-14267 GCA_905250125.1 Rotaria sordida
GAGAAGAAAAGAAATTCTCACTAAAACTCGTTTTTGAATATTTAAGTTGTTTAATTGATTTTAAATCATCCTGAATAAATAAATATTGAGAGAAAAAAAAAAAGTTAAAAATTGATTAATTAAAAACATACAATAATATCTTGTTTAGATAAATCTAATCTTGATTTAATATTTGAATTCCAATAAATTGATAAATTATTTATTTGTGCTAACTAAATTATTAAAATTAATAATCTTTACAAATAAAAAAAAAAAATCAAACTTTATAGATTATTTTCGAATCTTCTGTCGGTTCAAAATTTTCCCATTGATCATTTGTTGTCTAAACAAAATAAGAAAAGATTTTTTTTGTTATTTCTGAAATGTGAAAATACATGAAGTTTAATATAATTAAGTGTAATTCCACATTGAAATGGATAAGATTTTGTTGTTTTATCATCATAAGCAATATGAATATTATTTATTTCAATTTCAAGATTTCTAAGAATATGAAATTGCAAACGTTCGAAAAATGTGTCCTTATGATGAGGACTTTGTTTATTTTTTTCTAAAAATAAAATAAATAAAATAAAAATAAATAATAAAACGTGATAATCGAACCAAATAATTCTCGTTCACGACGAAATTCTTCAACTTTCTGAACTTGTTTCATTTTTGATTCATATTCTTCTTTTTCCTTTCGTTCAACATCATAATTAACATCTTTTACAAACAAAAAATAAAAATGAAAATTTTTTTTCTTTCTTAAACAAACCAGTTTTTGGTGTAACAAGTAAATAAAAGCCATCAAGTTCAATTTTCGTTGGATGTGTATATAAATGTTTCCACGGAATATGAATTCGAAGTTTTTCTATATAATTAAATAAAGATTTATTTTAATAATTTCATATATATATAACATACCAAGATAGCCAGTAATTATTTCAAGTGGAACATTAAAATCATTCTATAATAAAATTATTTATTTTATTTTGAAATATAAAAATTTCAATTTACGAGTGTATTGGTTTTTAAATGAACATTTTCAAGAATAATATCACCTTAAATGAAAATAATTTAATCAGATTAATGTAAATAAATGTCATACCAGCCCATAAATGAAGTTTTAATTGATGAGAATCGATATCTTCGATATAATTTCCCAAAAATTTATCGATAAAAATTGCTGCCAAATGTTCGAATACCATTATTAATATTTACAATTTTATCTTAAATATAAACATTTACTTTTTTCTTGAACAATTTTATTGAACGAATAAAAAGATTTGCTTTTCAAATATGTTGCAATTTAATTTAATTTTAAATCTATCAAATAGATATCATTATGAACGTAAAACAAAGGAGTCACGTTAATATAACACGTGACAGATAAATATTATAACATTTATTTACTTTCCTATGATCATTTATCTTTATCGATATATTAAACAAGAATTTTATTTTATGTCTTTTATATAATACTTTCGAATATTTTAACAGCGACTATTGGTGTTATGCGAAGATGAGCAAGTATTTACTTCATCTGGAATATATATAGATTGCGACACGTGTAGTCGTTTTTTTTTCTTTCTGTTCGTTACTTATTGGCAGTGAGAAGAATAGAAAAATGTTCTGAGATAGAAAGAAAAAGCTTTTTTTTTCCTGTTCTATCAATGATAAATAGTAAAGAGAATAAAAAGTCGTAGAGTAGAGCGGAGTTATTGGATGTATACTAGATTTACTGCCGTAAACAATCTTCAGAAAGCGCGCTTTGCTTAGATGCAATTTTAAAAGACAATAATTTTGTTCAACTGGTTTTTTTCCTTTAGTACTCATCTTCCATCCCTTGCTCTTTTTTTTACCTGCATAAACGAGTCATAAAGTACAATTGTATCAGATACTCGTTGAATTTTTTTAAAGTTTGAATTTGGAAATTTTATGATAAAACGTTTCGAATGTCATTATTTTTATGCAATATTAAGGGTGTGGGTGTGGGTGTTGCCCTGTTCTTCCTTAACACTCGCACCCATCCTCAAACCCGGACTCACACCCACTCCGACACCCACACACCCACACATGAGCGATGCTTTTTCCCTTTCGCCGCAATGTCTCTTAACGATATTTTTTTTGTTCTAAAGCACAGGAATTCTAATGTATTTGTGTGTATGCACTTGACATCGAAGAGTAACATAAAATTTCTATATGTACGTGTGAATTCATTAGGTTGCTTCGAAACTCATGCAAGTAGAGATGTTTTCGAAATTGTTGCAGTTAGCTGAGATTTAGGTTAAAAGTTGTTATCTGTTACTAGCATGGAGTCAAGACTTCAATATCAAAGGTTAATCTGTAGCAGATTAATTGTGGCTTTACCTAAGCTGATTGTCAGAGCCAAGCATCGTAATGATTCATAAACAGTTTGTCTAAGAAGTTCAGTTTACATGGTGCTTTCTATTAGTTTTTCAGGAATCAAATGATTTTTTAGAAATTGGTTGAATTTACGCATGGCCATGTTGAGGGTAAGAACAAATTATGCATATATTTTAACAGACTCTAATCGCTCTAAAAGAACTGAAAAACAGAAATTCATTCCACGAAAAATTCGATCACGATCGATCGAACGAAGTTGTGTATATTGTTAAAGAAACATGTTCAATCGTCCTCAAATTGATTTGAATCCGGTACGCAAATGTAGACTTTTTTCAGCCATTTCTACCTCGATACATTACCGCTAGTTCAAGTAAATAAATTGATTCAGGTATTAATACTTTATCAGAAAATATATCTAATCGATAATTCAATTCCCATGAAAGCCATCGTCTTTGGATTTGAGCTAATAGATTACCTTGAGATTGATCAAGAATATCTGTTGTCCACGAAGCTAGTTTACTGATCATTGATAGATGATATCCATTCCATTCAATTGAATAATTTGTATAAAATAATTGATATTGTGGAATAATCATTCCATGGGACCATTGTTTTGAAGTTCCATTACGAATTAAAATTTTTGCTTCGTATGTTGTTTTTTTTGCTTTTACTTCAAGGTTCGTAAATCGATTACATACCAAAATTCGAAAAACACTTTTGAGTGCATAAAAACTTAGTGACATTGACATCAAAGCATCACAAAGTATTCATCAGGAAGTTAACTGCATCATTTGTCTTCTGTCTAAAGGGACCTCAATAAATTAAAATAAAACAGCTTTTGATAATCAAAATCTCCAACTATTATACGTGTTTTTGTGTTTTCTTTGGAAATGACTTTATTCTTAAAAGTATTAGTTTTTTCTCATAATAAGAAAAATCTTCGAAATCTGCTTGTCTCATTTCGTATATTCAAACAACTCACTATTCAAATATAGTCACATAAAAACCTGGATAGCAAAGCACAGAACGTAATTTTGTCATCTCAACGCGTTTGAAACTATTTGCAACTATTGGAATGGCTTCAAATGATTTTTTTTCCTTAATAAGAAATTAATTTTTTGTTGACCAATCGATCATTAGTGTTGTTCCTAATATGTGTTCAATAAATGCTTTTTATTTCCGAAATCTCGTTGATAACTACACGATATTATCGCTTCACTTATTAACCGAGTAACTGTAGTGCTTTTTCTGTTCACGCAAGTTTTTATTCTTACTTTTCTTTTAGCCTTATGTAATTGAAGGATTAACTATATTTTTGCTTCTATTATCTACGATGCCTTGTTCTCCTGAATGCGACTAATACTCATATTACTCGTCAGAGAAATCATAGCGTTATTATTAACTAAAAAACAGGTGAGAAATAGGCGCATGTAATATTTTTAAAATAGAAAAGTATTCATTATTTGTGTAGATAAGCTTTGAATTTTTAATATACTTCAACTAAACCATAAATGACCATATTTTCACCATTTTCATACCGATAGGTTACTTGAATAACAAGATGAATATCAAACAGCCTGAAACGCCGAAATAAGAAGCTTTTTTGAATGAAAAAACGTGCAAGTGTTATACGATAGACTCTTAATAGAAAATTGTTGGAGCAAATAATCTCTAATAAAGAATTCAGATTTGTGATGATATTCTTTCTTCACGTAAAGCAGATCCAGTCTTACCGTCTTCAATAACAACATTTCGGTTGAATCTCGACAAGACCCAAAGTTCCTTGTTTTTTTTATTATTTTTCAATGAGTTTTTGCACTGCAACAGGTTGGTTATTGAATAGATCTTTTTCTTAGTCCTAAAGAATTCAATTCGAAAAGATTTTGTATTTTTCGACTCTTCAAAGAAAAATGGATGACTTACATATTATTATTTTTATGTGAGTGAAAATTTAACAAGGATTTTTGTTTGGAGCTTGCATATGACATTTTGTTTCTTTTTAATCATAAATTAACTGTAAAAATATTAAATATACTCTCAGTATCCATACATCATGCTTTGCATTGTTATGTCTATTTTCCAGAATATCAAGACTAATTTGTGAATAATGAAAACTGCATTGACAATATTTCCATTCTTCTTACTGTTTTCTCTATCAACATCACTGCGTACTTCCAAGGATGTACCATATCAAAGTCTGATCGTATCACAATCAATGGATAACTTTGGTAATATTTTACAGGGAAGATTGATGAACTCCTCGTCAGGTCGCTTTTGGCAATGGAGAAATCTTACCGGCGATATGAGTTCCGGTATTGCTGGTATTACTGTTGCAAATAACTATAAAAATATTGCTATCGGTTTGATGAGTAAAAGTGGACTGTTATCTTCAAATGGCCATTCTTTTTCGATATTAGCTACCGATCTTAATAGTTGTCATTATGTCGTTATTTTACCGACTAAAAATATAATGTTATATACCGATGCTCATCAACATATTTATCAAGTTGATCTAATTACGAAGAAACAATCAATTTTACTCGATCATGTTGGTGGATCAGCAGGTACTCGTGGTCTAGTCTATGATTCAATCAATAATTGGATATATTTCTCTGGTGTACAACTAATGCGTAGTCGTCCAGATGGGACCGAATTACAAAATATAACTCAACATTTAAATTTAAATAATGAAAAATTAGGTTTTCAAATTGCACTTGATAATCATTTCGATCCTAAAAATCCTCGCGTCTATTTGGCATTTGATGGTGGTCTTTATATGGCTTATACTGATGGCAGTCAAGAAAAATTAGTATACTCATCTTCTGCCGAAACTAATTTTGTTGGTCCATATGGTGTTGCGATTGGAGTAGATCCTTTTGATAACAAACGGTATATATATTGGTGTCGTGGTCGTCGATCAAAAGAAGCCTATCTCGAACGTTCAATACTTGACAATGATGGACAATTAACAACAATCGAATCGTTATGGAATGATAGCTCAACAAAAGCAGGACAATGGCTCTATGCATTAGCTTTAGTTCCATGGAAATTTCAATAAAGAAAACACAATAAATCATGAATGACGAATAAATTCTTTTATGAAATGAATTTGAATAACTTGGTTGAATCTTTCTTAAAAATAAATTTCGAATTCTTCATGTAAAATTAGATAGGACCAATTTTTAATAAAGGAGTTAATTGTGTACATAGTATTTGTGAAGTGAAAGAACATTACAAGTTTTTACCATGAATATTCTATGATGGAGAAGTCATACACATAATGATAAAGAATATAACAAACCTTTCATGAGTATTCTTCAGTAAGAACTATCTACTAGACGGAGGGTGTGGGTGTGAGTGCGGCTCTGGATAAATTAAAGATTAACACTTACACCCACACCCACACACTGTACCAACCATAGAGTCCAAATGGATCCCATTTATGAAGCAAATTTTTATTAGTAAAATATATTGTAAAATTGTTTTCTTCTCGGTTAATTGAAAGCTCTACCGCCGGTAAATTGTCGGTATACCGGTGGTAGTGTGAATAAATGTACGACATGGACATACAGCATCTCAACAGAAGATCATTGTGTCTGTTTACAACAATAGTTATTATTTCCCTGAAGCGACACAAAAAATGGAGTATCAAGAAAACGAACAACTTTCTCATACGTTCTTAGACCTCAACTAATAGTAGAAATTTGAAATGATCTAATTTAGTTCATGATGCATTTGTTTTATTAATGATAATATTATACTGTCAGAAAAGCATCATAATCTTTCAAAAATAAAGTTTTTTCTCGCAACGATATTCCTCTTTGTGATGTGGACATTTAACGATTGAATTCTACAGTTAATAATGAAAATAGAAAGCATCAGAATAATTTTGATGTATTGATGAGAATGGAAGTCAATTTAGAAGAACTATGCACCTGCCAATAAAAGTATTATTGGATCAATTTCTTCAATTTAGTGAAGAACATGATCAATGAAGAAATCGTTATGATGAAATGCATTGTGTATGTTTCACATAAATTATTCCTATAAAAAAAATCTAAAATTTCTCTTTATTTAGTGTATGATGGTTGATTTAAATAATTGAAAATCTTGATTATCAACGTTTTTAAATAAGACATTTTATCCGAAGGATAAAATGCATTTATAGTTATAAAGTAAAAAGGCACTAGTAAGATTTCTATTATCGGTTTACGTTCACGAAACTTTTATCTACATATTGTTCTCGGTTACAATAGTGAACATATTTTATTATAAAGTTTTAATCCAAAAATATCCGTTGATAAATTGGTTGTTTTGTTTATAGAAATGTGATCTTCTACTTTTTTTTATTTAATTAATGACATTGATACATGTGCAATATTGAAATGTTCTAGCTAGCATAAAATTCAAGATGTCATAATCGTTCTTGAACTTGAATACTTCTTTTCAGAAACGATTAATCGATAATAAAATGAAAAAGTTCAATTTTACTGTAAGCAGGGTGCGGGTATGGGATGTATGGGCGTGAATGAAGAGAAAAATCAGATTCAGATTCATATCTACACCTTCACTAAAATTAGTCTAAATAATAAAGCAGTTCAGACCACAATGCGTAGACGATCGCCATTATTCTGCAGATTGATATTAAGTACCCATGGGAATGGGCATTTTTGAAGATCAATGGGCAATTCATATGTTTTATTTGAACGACCATTTCGTATTCGAATAAGCCGACGATAACGATCCAGTTCAAACTCAACAGTATCGTTCACTCTATAGTCGCTGACATACTCTTCGTAATTATTAAAGCACTGCCCATTTATATACACTGCATCCTTTCCAGCTGCCCAACCATAGGACGACTGCAAAGTGCAAGAATTGTGTTGCATCCGAGTCGATTTCGAGTTAATACCAAAAAATAGAAATCCATTAGAATACTGTTCTATCTTCATTTGAATTTTGTGTATATCACCAGAATATTCACCTTTACTTCGAACTTGCGATATTTGATTGTTGTTATTATAACCTACAGCAACTAAGCCTCCATCTTGAATTTGTATGTTGCCATATACATTCTCGAATTTTTTTCCTAAAGTCTCCAAGTCTTTCACCTGAATTTTTGCAATAAACGTCCCTGGCTCCTCTCCCAATACCACAGAAGATGGAGATACAAAGTTCTCCTTAAGTTGTTCAAGTTGCTCCATCCATCGTTTCAAGTCTCGCTCATCATATATATTGTCTTGTTGAGCCTGGTGTAGTCTTTCAGTCATTTCTCGAAACCGCGTCGAAATGTCTTTGATATTTGTTTCGGCATGTTTTACAATCTGTTGACGAGCTTCCTCTGCTGCTTGCCGTATCTTAGCCTTATATTCCTTTTCCCAAGCATTAATGCGACTTATCAGTTCGTGAGTGCGAAGATCCTTCGCCGTTTCGATCAGTGTTTCTTGAAACTTATTGTGTTCGACCCCAAGTTGCTCTAATTATTTGGAAAGCTCATTTCGATGATTGCTCAAGTCATTAGGACAAAATTGTTTTTCACATCCTTCAAATCGATAAATGCCAATAGGGTTGGAACAAGTTCCACACCATGGTTTTGAGGCTGATGAAGGTCGTAAGCATGGTTTTGACGAAGCGGTTGCCATTTTTTTTGTTCTTTCAACAATGAATTTGTTTTGAAAGCAGAAGAATGACGACTGACGCCTTCTTGCAAAGGAAGTTGCAAATATTTTCATCAGCTTTGTTGGAAAAAGAAAGAAAAAGTTGGCTGTTGTGCGACGCCGTTAACAAGGCTGGACAGGGTGTGGATGAGCGTGGAATATGAATGTGAGAGTGGATGTGGGTGTCGGTAGGATTGGAGTGGGTGATGATGTGGGTGTGAATGCGGGCATTGTTTTGAGACAATGGTGGCTCAAAAAGGCGAGTATGGAGTGTGGATGTAAGTGTGGGTGTGGGTAGGTGTGGATGTAGGTATGGATGTGTGGGTGGGTGGCTGTGGGGAGGAGTATATTGAAACTCATACTCATACCCACACCCACACTCTCGGGTCCGAGCCTTCCTACAGATCTTCCAGCGGTCCTAACCTTCAAAACTTTACTCCTCTGAAGATAAAACATATACCAATCGATAGAGCTCGTTAAGCTGCATCGAATGAGCTAAGATTCAGATGTGGCTCAGTTTATGAAGCGAATCGTCAGAGGAAATTCGGACCCAAAGCCTTGCTACAGACCTTGCAGAGATTCTGATGACCAAAATTTCATTCGTATCAAAGTGAAACATATACCAATCGATAGAGCTCGTTGAGCTACATCGAATGAGGCAACTTGCAAAAGTGGTTCAGTTGGTGGAGCGAATTGTCAGAGGAAAAACTATTTTTTCGATTTTTCTCTATGAGAAAAAAATCAATGTCTTTGTTTTCATTTCGGCTACTTAGCTTTCAGAAAAAAATCTGAATATGCCATTCGATAGGGCTCGTCGAGCTGCATCTGGCTCACTGCGTCTCCGGTGTTGCTCACTCAATGGGGCAAATCGTTTTGCGAAAAACTCGAATGGCTGCTAACTTCTCTTACATAACCCTTTCCGACCGGCTGTTGCCAAATGGCAACATTGAGAGACTGTTTCATCAAGAACTCTTTCAAACTCATGTTAAATATCAATCTTATACCCATGATAATTAAGCGCAAACATGTTGCAATTTATTCATCTTTCATTCAAGATCCACACACAGTGTTTTCTCAATATAGCTTCATAAAAGCTGAACACCTTGGAAAATCAATATAACGATAAAAACCACTGTTTTGAACATCTAATAAGGTTCAGCTGTGGAGCCATGTACCCTAAAATTTTCCTTGATAGATTAGCAATTGGAGTGTGGGTGGGTGTGGGTGTATGTGTTGGTGTAGGTGTGGGTGTGGGTGTAGGTGTGGGTGTGGGTGGGTGTGGGTGTTGGGTGTGGGTGTGAATGGATCGGTGTTGGTCGCCATAAAGACAAGAAATAAAGCCACACTTACACCCACACCCACACACCCACACCCACCCACACCCACCCACATCCCCAGCCACCCCATACCCACATCCACACCCCACCTACACCCCACCCACACCCACACCCACACCCATACCCACACCCACACCCACCCTGTCACTACGTAAAATTGTATGTCGTATTGTTTTTTCTATTTTTGTTACATGTTATGTTCATGCAAAATTATTTAAGCAGTTAATTTAAATCACTAATATAAGATTTCGAAAATATCAGTAAAAATGACATTCATCTGCATAAAAATGTCGAAATTATCGACATAATGGAGGACTAAATTAACTGAAAGATTACGATTTAGCACACGATTATCGTTCCGATCGATGACGATTAATCACCAATTTTTTAGCGATTTTGAGGACATGAATCTCACTCTGAGAGCATCTGTTTGAATTGAGCATAAAATACCTTGAAATCTGAGATATCTATGTCGTCCGTTTTGATGTGATAAAACAATACAATTTGATGCCTTTACAAAGATGACTCTCCTTCGCGCTAAAATTTCTCGGTAGCCCGAAAAATTTTTCGACTCGTAGTTGTCCAATAATTTTCAAAATAATTTCATCAAGTTCTACAGTTTAATTTAATTTTTCGAACTTCGTCAAGGCTGATGTCAAAGGAAAAATCTTTTTCAATAAGTTCGTAAGAAATTTTACTATCGTGCACAGTATTAAACCATAGAAAGTGGTGCATAAAAAATTTTTGTATAAAAACACTGAGAGATGCTCCAAAGCTGTCAAGTAAGAGTGCCTTTATTCTTTGATATCCAAAATTATACATAATTGAGCGTTGACCTAGAGATAAAATGTCAAGATTCAACTTGTACTCTTTAACTTTACTTGGAATAATATCTATTGAAATACATTACTTTCATTTTTATAAAATGAAACAACTAAACAAAGAATTTATCTTTTAGATAAAACAAATTGATGAAATAAACTAACAATATGTTGAAATTCTTCGAAATTATCATATAATACATATGGTTTATGTTGCTCATTTTCTTTCCATTGTCTTATACAAACATCAAAATCATCTGGTGCATGTTCAATTGATGAACTACGTAAATTTAAATTATGATGATGTAATTTAATTGTAGGTAAAAGATTTAATGAAAAACATGTTTTATCCATTAATAACGATGCTTGTTTAAAAGTTTGAACAAATAAAATATCTAACATGTATTCATTAGACCATTTTTCTTTTGATAAAATTGATTTTAATAAAACATATTCATCTTCTATTTGATGGCGTTTTTCTCTATTTTTAATATCTAAACAAGCATTTTTCCATTCAAATGTTAATTTATTAATATATTCTTTTTCTTTTTCTTGATCCCAATAATAATCAATATCTGCACAATTAATATTTGTTGATTGGAGACAGTTGACTAAAGTTGTTTTTCCACCACCACCAGGAACAATAATCAAAGCACGTATTTTATTATTAGTTGTTTCTGATTCATTAGTTATAATAGATGATAATAAATCTTCTGTTGATATAATATCACTAGCGTGTTTATGAGACATTTTATCAAATTTTTTCTATTACTTTTTCAGTTTTCAACGTCTAATGTTAACATTTATAAAATATTTTTTTTCTTCTTGACAATATGATAAAAATATTTTTCTTTTTCTTTTTCCTTTAAGCGAGATGAGAACGGAGAAGCAGTATCGAAAGAAGAATTAAAGTAGTTAATAACGATAAGAAGTATATTTTCTTTCTTTTCTCCTACTGCATGCTGCACGTATATACATAATATATACAATCACGTACTGTGTGCATGATTACATTATTCTACATAGGACAAATAGCGATAAAAACATTCTTTTGGTCCAAGATATTTCTCAAATACAATTAAATACTCCGAATCAGTACTAGATTATTTTTACTCATATATCATCAAATGCAGAATTTGATGACAATTCTCAATTTTTTGAGAGTAACGTAACTAAACAGTAACAGTAACTTCTGTCTCCTACTTAGGAATACGGAGTCTATCGTTTCTTCCTTAAAACTGACGCATGTCAAATAATGTATTTACACAGAAGAGGTACATATAAATATTTCCAAAGCTATTTAACTATAATAAAACCTGCACACTGTCACCAATCGACCACATTCGTTTGTGATAGAAGAATTTTGCCGTTCATTTTTATGGCATGTAAACGATTTGGACAAGCTGATTTTTTAGCTATTTCTCTAGGGAAATATACAATTGCCATATCCAACAAATCAAGTATGTGGTGCCAAGTCAGCCAAGAATTGAATACAAGTGTATTTTTTCTTCCGAATGGACTCTTTAGACAAATATTCAAGTGCTTTTTTCACATTTTGCTAATGTTCTATGATTGTATTATTTCGTCTCCAAATCAATTGCTGTTTAAAATTATTTATGAATGGATTTTCACACACCGTTTCATATTGAGACTCAACTGATCCAAACGAATTACAAATACGACTCACCTTGTGCTTAGTATTATCATTAATTTCTACATTATCTATTGTTCCCGGTCGATTCAGTTGATAAGAGAAACAACAACCTTTCTGAATAGAGGCTAGTAATCCATTTTTTGTATGTAACATGATACGCACTGTGGGTTTTGGATTAACCTGATATTGAGAATTATTCTTAATAATAGAATCAGTGACCACAGTACTTATTGGAGGTTGAATATGAAATGAATATTTATCATGTTCGAACCAATAGGCATATGTTATAATAATCGCAAACTGTGAATAATACGTTTTTGAAGTCGTCATTGTCTGTTTAAATGCAGCGTCAAACGTCTTATCATGTAGTTTGATGACATATTGTCTTAAACTTTTCAATGTGAATTTGTATACATAAACAGGAAATGTGAGCATGAAGTTAGCAATTTGAGTACGATTCAAGAAGAGATGTGTCGCTTCAGAAAACATTTTTATATCAATACCATGAGCTTTTAACTTGAAGTCACTATCAGTTATTACAATATTTAATCTTTGTTTATAGACAATATTACTATGATTATACTCGGGAAATATCGACTCTAATGTGACTAAAGTTTGAAATTGAGCATCAGAATCTACAATAGCTAATATTTGTGGCGATTTCAATCCATGCATCATAGCATATTTATCTGCGTAAGTATCCAAATAGAAAGTCGCCCATTGTCGAAACTCGTACATAGGAGATCTAATGCGACTATGTCTGTTGATCTTCTGCATACTTTGCATTGTTATGGATGAGACAGATTCAACGATAATTTTGGAAAAAGGCCATATAAATTTACAATTTGTCTCCATAATGCGAATCGAAGAAGGTTTATCTTCAATAATCCAAAGTAATTCTTGAAATAAATATTCATTCCAAAACATTTGTCTCGATAGACTTGACTTGTGATAATCACAATGACTGATTTGTGTATAAATTCAACAAACCAATCATCCAGATAGATGGTAAAATAGAATATTTAGAAGATGCATTCAAAGAACTTGGAAATGGATTATTGTTTATGTTATGAATACAAGAATAAACATTGCGTTTGATAGTATCAGTTAGTGAGTAGATAACAGAAAGTATAAAAATCGACACTAGAATTCCTCCAAGTATTGTTTGTCTAATCATGTGAGAAAAATATCAGTGAGCGTGGCAACCTAAAAAGAACATGATGTAGTCGTTTGATCTATATTTAAAGTAGATTCTAGTCGACTTAGGTCCAACCGATACCCCTATGAAATATATTTATGAGAGACTTGTAATAGCTAAAAACATGTTGAAGATACATGTCCAATCAATTTCTACTAGAGATTTATAGTTAATCATGATCAATAAAAAACATTAAAATCGCGTCAATTAATAAATTGTTTTAACTTTGATTTTGATTTCATACAACCAAACGAACATTGTTCTACTATTTAATGAATTTTAACTTAGAGTGACACAAAATTTTGTCTGAGAATCAAGTATAGTTTTATCAGATCCCTGAAAAGTATATAGCGTCCTCCGATGAGTTGCTTACCAGATATGATGATCATCTTCCTCTAATAGATAAAATACCTGAAAAAATCATGTACAAATCGGGAATGAGCGTTCAATGGTCAACTTGCCTTCCTGCATTGCCTCAATCATCTCGCGCATATCTCAATAACAAAACATTTCAAAAACAAAAAAAGGTTGTATGAATAATATTTGCCGTCAAAATACATTATTTTCTAGTAACGCCGCAATATCTCAAACATCTATAAGTCAAAAAATTTTATATTTGAAGACTAGATAGCAGGAGTAATAGAGATTCTTTTGAAGTCACGAACTCATGAATCGACTGTACCATCAGAACAATTAGAGAACTACAGATCGTTTTGTAAATCAAAAAAAAATGAAGTTGAAGAGAAAGCGTTAGGTGGGTGTGGGTGGGTGTGGGGTGTGGGTGGGTGTGGGGTGTGGGTGTGGGGACAGATGAAGAGATGCAATATATCCACACCCACACCCAAGTTCTAGATGTTCTTTTGGAGAAAGGGTGTGGGTGTGGGTGTCTGTGTGCGTATGGATGTGGGTGTGGGTGTGTGTGCGTATGGATGTGGGTGTGACTGGGGTGTGGGTGTAGTAAAGAGAAGATACGCACACTCACACCCCACCCACTCACACTCACCCACATCCACGACCACATCAACCCACACCTACACCCACCCACACCCCACCCCACACCCTATACGATGGTAGGGAGGGAGTTGAAAAAAATCAATAAGATAGGCAAATTGAAAAAAAAATATATGCGTCATTACTTATAGGACGATAGTTAATAATATGTATATGTAAAGAAAAAAGAGAACGACCATGTATTAAAAGAATTGAATACTAAATGAGTCTCGAAAATATAATCTACGTAAAAATCTGTCTTGT
>CAJNOL010004701.1:0-14267 GCA_905250125.1 Rotaria sordida
TGGAACAATATGCACCATGGCGTCATTTTCAAGAAGAAAAAGAAAGACAAAAACATGTAACGGCAATGATAGAAGAAATATACAATGATTTGAAGAAAGAAGTAAAACAAGGAAAAGATTTGACTTTATCGAAATATGATATGACTATTTTACTTGAAAGGAAACTCGGAGAATTACCTTCATCCTTAGATGTTGAAAATATGTGGATGGATCGTTTTCGTTTGCCTCTTGTTAAATGGCTTGAATAAACTAGTTAGTTGTACACTATTACTCTTTTTTCCTGTTCTTGGTGTTAAACAAGCAATTGTTTATATTGCAGAAAAGCTCGACTTTATGTGTGAGAGTTTCTAATTATAATATTTTTATTTTTATTTTATGTCGATGTTTCTTGGCTTAATTCACATGACAGTTAACTACTAATCTTCTAGTCCTAAGGATGAGGTGAGTATGAATGTGGGGATGTGGACATGGATATGGGTGTGGGTGTGAGTGTGGGTGGTGTGGGTGTAGATCTGGGTGTAACACGTTCACATCCATACTCACCCCACACCCACTCACACCTACACCCTCAATGTAACAAGAATTCCATATGGACGAACATACGCTGGATCATTGATAATATAATAACGATACTTTGAACACTCTGGTATTCGAATCCTCAAGGAATGAATTCAACACTGTAAAGCCACTTATATGAAGCAATGTTTGTTATATTTTATTGGTTCAACTAGCCTACAGTTCGTCAAATATTCAAGTTTTGATGTTAAAAATATACCTTTTCCACATGTGCTTTGATTAAAGAATGGCGCATTAGGTCCGACATCTTTGAAGGTTGCGAACTGTTTATTGTCAGCATCACAACCGATTTTTAAGCTCTATTGACCTATGAATCATAAGGATTGTAGTGTATCACGTCTAAATCCGTGAAAAACAACAATCCATTCCTTTGCAGAGTCGTCAGAGGTTACCCATGTAGAATCACTTGCACCAAATTTTTCTGCATTTAAACCCTAACATATCCAACTTTTGAATGGTGTATAATAATCCCAATTACCGCAGGTTAACTTCGCTGCTTTCACGTTAGAATATCGAATAATGCCAATACTGTTTAACAAAGTTGATGAAATTCCAAAAAAACTCACTGGATCAAATTGTTCAAATGACACGATCTGGGTTACTTTCATTCCAAGAATTCCAGGAAATTAATGACATTCTAAACGAACATTCAGAAAAAAATATTAGTCGGTGAATTACGTCTCTTTAGGAACGTAGGGCTATGTGTCCTTCCAGCTGGCTATAGGTAGCGTCTGGAGATAAATAAAACTAGGGTGTGGGTGTGAATGTTGTTCTTTCAGTTACACCTACACCCACACCCACATCCTAGTTCTTTATTTTATCCTATTCATTTTTTATCTTATTTAAGTTTCAGTTGTTAGTTTTTTCAAATTTTTTATTATACTAACATAGCAAAAAATACAACAAACAAAAAGAACTATCATTTAGTCATTTATCTTGTTTATGGACAACTTCATTCATCAGTTGATAAACGACGACCAATTCATTCAAATGGAAGTATGTCCATGTCATCATTAATATCAGTTGTTGATGATACTATGGGTTTGTTGACTAATACCCATTGTTGATCAGTTCTTCTGTTCGGATAACAACGATAACTAATAATAAAAATACAGGCATTGCAGAATCATGCATACAGTTTTAGATGTTCGAGATATAATCTATCTATGTCAAGAGAAAGAAACAACTCACTCGACAAGATCATAATTATTTTGTTCATCATTTAGCAATAATATAGTTCGACCTTGTCGAGAACCAAGCAGAGGGTAGCGTGTAGCAGCAGTAGCAGCAGCAGCAGTATGAGCTGCAGCAACACGATAACGTTTAGTGCAGGCACTCGGATAATGAGCAGCGTCAAAAGCACCAACAATAGGAAAACGACCAGGATCAAAAGCATCAACAGTATCAATACTCTCAAAATCATCAGCAACTGAAGCAGCACGAACAATAGCTGGAACAACAGCACCAGCAGCAATAATAGCTGGAGCAGGACCAACAGCACCAGCAGCAACTGAAGCAGCGGTACCAGTAGCTTCAATTTGAATGGGTGTTAACCTGTCATTCGTCATCTAAAAGAAAGAACACGATGGACAAAGTGTTCACGAGACAGTTTGTGATGTTGCTACTTACGGATCTTCATAATGACTCCAGATATGATGAACTAACTATGTTTCCATCACTGTCACGATACATGAACGACATGTTCAAAATCAAAAAGAATTTTGATGTGCTAATGAAATCTAAAAATAAACATGCATGTTCATATGATGCACTATAGGAGTTTCCAGGAAACTCGAAAAATTTTCCAGCGGAAAAGAATTCCAGAAAATTGAAAAAAATCTCCTAGGAGAAAAAATTCCCCACTGAGAAAAATTGAGAAAATCCCAAAAAATTTCCTAGGTGAAAAAAAATTTCCGAACATTAAAATCAATTTCCAGTGCTTAATTGAACTTTTGTTTATGATATGGATTTCTAGAAGCTAAATACAGTTTTGAAAACACCTGTTTCCACTCCAGATAGACACACACATACATGACTAGTCTTCCATTGTGGATCCACCGAAACAGGAACATTCTCGTTCTCTCTCCATGAGGGTGAGGGCGGAATCTTGATTCGGTGGGCATCTCTTGAGGGTGAGGGTGAGGCGGAACCTTAATTCGGTGGGCATTTCTTGAGGGTGAGGATGAGGGCTGAGGAAGAACTGAACCAATTTCTTAGAAAGTGCATGGCATTTATATACAGTGGCCGCAACAATCTCATTCCTTTTCAGGAAAGAAATTTCCTGTGATAGAAATTTCTTTCCATTATGCCCAATATGCCCATTATGTCGATTATGTCCATTATACCCATTATGCCCAACTTGCTGATTATGCCCAATATGCCCATTACGACCAATATACACCACCCTTGAAAAGTAAGGGAATAAAATCAATTTCCCGGAAAGTGCTAAAAGACATCAAATCATGAAAACTGTAGCTGTTTATCTCATTCCCATCAACAGTTATTTAGATGACCGTAAAGTCTCTTTTATTTTGAAACGGGTAATAGTATCGTATCACATAGCCTTTCTTCTATCATAGATATTTCATGTGAATTATACTGACTACTTTTTCGTAATGCATCGTCACGATTTTAAATATGAAAATTCGTTTTTCATTGTCAAACAAACTAAAAATAGTATGTCGTTATCTCTCTTTATAACCGCATCATCATCAGTGAATCTGCATAATGATAAAAACTTTAGAAAGTCAGCACACCTATGTATTTACTATATGGTATCAACAGATCCGTATGATATTAAGATGTAAGTACATTGCAAAGAATGATAAAATAGAAAGAAAAGCTATTCGTTACTTTTTATCTATATTAAAAACAACTTTTTGTCTATATTAAAAACAACTTTTTGTCCTTTTTATTATTTTATTCGCGTATTTATGATGAATATAATCATAATAGTTTCACAATTTCAATTATATAATTCAAACAATGAATAGATATTTCTCATGTATATCCATGAAAATGTAATCAAATTGTGAAAAAAGCGACATGTGAAACAACACTGTTTTTCTTACTTTATCCTTGAATCTGATAAAATGAAGTTGACATGTTCTTTCTGTATTTTAGATGAAATTTTTCAATGCATTTTTACTCATATTTTTCTCGTTTGCTGGTGGAAAAATAGTTCTATTAGATGATACGGTAGCTTCCACGAATATAGTTGGGGATTCTCCTCCACCTGCTTATAATGTGACTATTAATGTAATCTGGGCATTCAGTATTGGAATCAATATCACAAATGTTGTGATGACCATTAACAATCTTAAATCATCAGAATATGCTGCTATGGGTCTCGGACAAAATCAATCTATGGTAAATATAAAAGAATAACTTTTAAAACTATTGGGGCAGGGGGGAATTTTTGTGATCCTTATTTTTCATGAGAAAGAAAAGATTAACTTTGATCCTCTTTTTGAAGATTGTTTTTTAATGAAAAAAAAGAATATAAAAACACAAGATGTTTTCTTTGTCCCACACCTAACTCTTTAAAATTATTATATTTCCTCGAATGTGAAGTATACATATAGGAATAAAATTTTCATTTCTAGGGTGAAGCTCATGTGTTTATGTGTAAACGATTTGCTAATGACACAATTGCTATAGAGCGATATGTAAATCCTAAGGATCATCATCATCCTGTGCCTGCTGGATCAGAGCAAGGTGGTGTATTTACACCTTTACCTTCAAAATTTACAGATGGTATTGTTACCTGCCAGTTCGTTTTGTCCAATTTTGATCTTCAAATAGTGGAACAACCTAACAAATTAAGACCACTTTCACAATCAGGAAAATATCATCCTATATTCGCCGTTGGATTGGTGAATTCTACGGGTAAGTCATTTTTTGAAACAGTGTTTTAAAAACTTTCAAATGTTTAATCCAGATTTTTCTTAAATGAAACTTTAAGAACAATTAAACTGTTCATATTTTTTAGGTGACCCACAATATCATGATGGACGTGAACCTCAATCTGCTCTTGTTCAATTAAATCAAAATCAAAATTTAATATTCCATCAAAACAGCTCCAAACTATTCAATGAAATAAATCCGAGCTCATAGAATTATTATGATTTTCGTATGAATATTTATTCTTCAAATTTGACAAATTAACATCAATAATAAAGTATTCATTTTATGATGATTATATGGTTTTAAAATAAATAAATAATTTTATGATAAGTGTTTTTTCTTAAAAGACTCCACCTGATAAGGGTCAAGATCTGCCACCTTTTGAAATCAGATGAAAGTCATATATTCTGAAAGCCCGTTTTTCGGCCCATACTTTGATATACTTCCTTTTGTCAAAATGGTTGACTAGAGAGCCGCCAGCGGATCATCTTTTGTACATCCCTATTATGAATTATAACAATTTTTGACATTTCTGGCAATCGCTACAACATATATTTTTTCTTTCAAAATGTTGCTTCCAAATTTATCAAAAGATGAAGCAAAACGTGCTCTAGGAAATGGTATAAATATATAAATTTTAAGTTGTTCTCATTAGGCGCCATAAGATCCACACATATAAGATAAGGGTGTGAGTGTGGGTGTGGGTGTGGGTGGATGTGAGTGTGGGTGGATGTGAGTGTGAGTGTAGATGTGGGTGTGGATGGGTGCGGTTGTGGGTGTATGTATGGGGTGTTGTTGTTTTTTACACGCCCACACCCACATCCACATCCAGACCCTTTGAACGAAGATCAACGTTTAGCCGCGGATGCAATTTTAGCAGCATATCATCAGCAGAAATCGCCAACTACTCCCTCATATTTCTTCATCGATGGACCTGGGGGAAGAACTACACATAGCCGCTTCAAGCTTCCTGTGCCTCTCTTAGAAATGTCCACATCAGGTGTTCGATCAAATACTAAAGAAGTCGAAGCAATCAGATTGACTGACGTTGTGATCTGGGACGAAGCACTAATAGTGCCATCGTATGCTCTGAAAACTGTCGATATACTCCTCAGAGATCTAATGAACGTAAATATTACTTCCAGTTGTACGATTTGCAAACAGATCTCAGCTGGTTGCTGCAAGTTTGAAGAGCTCAGAACTGTGGCATCATTTCAAGACTATTCGTCTTAGTAAAAATATAGTAGCAAAAGAAAATGATGAAATTTTAATTACCGTCAGCCTGTATATCAGATGGTAATTTAGCTGATGAAGTATTTGGCAAGCATATCTCTCTAGCAGATGTTAAAAATTTATGTGATAAAGTAGTTCTCTGTCCGAAAAACAAGCACGCTCTTATGGTAAATGAACAAGTCCTGCAACGCTTGCCGGCACAGAAAAGGCGTACACAAGTGTAGATGGAGTCGAATGTGAGGATGGGGAAGATATTAGTAACTATCCTACAGAATTTTTGAATAGCCTGACACCCTCGAGAATGCTTCCTCACAAACTGAGCCTAAAGATTGGCGCAATAGTTATGCTGCTTCGTAATTTGGATGTCTATCAAGGACTTTGAAATGGAACTCGACTTATTGTAAAACGACTACATAATCATACTACCGATTGCGAAG
Source organism: Rotaria sordida (assembly GCA_905250125.1). Taxonomy (NCBI): domain Eukaryota; kingdom Metazoa; phylum Rotifera; class Eurotatoria; order Philodinida; family Philodinidae; genus Rotaria; species Rotaria sordida. The sequence goes on from CAJNOL010004701.1 coordinate 6,153, forward strand.
TTGCAATTGAATCGAACAAAGGAAAGATACCTTTTTGTCCTTCAAGTTGCGCAGGCATCAGTTTCATATTCATCTGTCATTCGCTATGACAATCAATAAATCGCAAGGACAAGCGTTTAATCGGTTAGGACTACTGCTGCCACAGCCAGTATTTGGTCACAGTCAATTATACGTTGCTTTTTCACGGGTGCACTCTCTAGCATCTATCCGTGTCCAAATTATCGATGAAAAACAATATCACAAACCGAATAGAACCAGGAACGTAGCGTTCCTTGGGTAATGTTAACGGGCCTCTGCAATCCCTTATGATACATATGACATCTGATAAACATACTTCGTCAAGAATCGAAAAAGCCGTGTAATTTGCACGGAGTATCGCTATTACATTTCATTTATGACAACATTTAGCTCATTTTTTGACCTTTTGATTCTTATCTGTGAGTTAGAATACACGTTCCATTATAAATCAGTTTTTCAATAAAATTCATTCTGTGCATTATATTTTTGTGCGGATTTGTATAATCATGAATTTTCCAGTTGCCGAATTTCTTTTTGAGGATATAAATATGAATATAAATCAGTATGTCTACCTAAATGTTCCAGTACATAGGCAGCACCTTGTGTCATTTTTTCATAGCCAAGAAGATTAATATTTTCTAATGAATCACAAAAGTCATGATAACAAGGATCATGTTCGACATTAGCTATGCCACCTTTTCCTTGTCCTAACATTCGATTATAATAATCTCTTTCTTCTTTGGTTTTTTTATCATACACGCCAGCATTTAAACCTGATATAACAATACCAGCTGCTAAAAACGGACCATAATCACTTCCACCACCAAGTTCACTCATAGTATATGGAAGATTTTGACTGATGAACCAATCACGAAATAATTGGGTTAAGCGAATACTACCAGGGATGGCTTTCGATGGGGCTGTACTCATATAAGTTGAATTACCATCATAGATACCTATTTGAAAGTTTGGTGATCCTAACATATCATAATTAAGATTTACAAGATAATCCGAAAGACGTTCGCCTTCGAAGATGCTTTGATTGGCTTGAAAAACATGATAATCAGACCCAACCAGTCCAACTTCTTCCGCACCCCACCAGCAAAATTTCACACGATATTTATACGGTTGATAAGATGAAGTTTGAAATAAACGAGCCAAGTTGGTTGCGAGGACAAGATTTGTTGCACTACCACTTCCTACAAGTCAAAACACATTTGAGGGTGATGTTTCAACAATATGAGAATGAACGAAGGAAAAGTTCATTCTTTAAAATGAGTCTCACCATTATCATTAATTCCCGGACCCTCTGGTACACTATCACTGTGACTGCCAATAAGAATAGTCTGAGTTGCATTACCTGTCAATGTATGAGCACAAATATTGCCAACGAGAGCTGGATATTTTGTCGTTGAGATACGAATTTTTATATGTGTATTTGTGGTTAAATTTTGTGCTGCATTTTTCAGATGTGTGCCAGCCTGGTAAGATAAAAACAAGACTGGAAATGTTGTATCTGGATGAACACGTCCTGATGTAGGAGGATATCGATCTGGTGTCGTACCATCATTATAAATAAGAAGACCAGCAGCGCCATATTTAGCAGCTAATACAGATTTTTCAGTATATGAACAAATACCACGCTTAACTAGAGCCACACTATTTGCCGATGGATATATTGCAGCTAACCAATCAGACTCATCACATCCGACATTTGGTATTGATGTTAAGCGAATTGGGTTCGTAAAACTGTTCGATCCAGAATATTTCAAGTATGTAAAATCTTGTTTCAAGCCATATGTAAAATTGGTTTCAATATTGTTGATGTACGCTGATAGGATGGGATCACTGTTTAATGTGAATGTTTTGTAAGGGAAATATTGTCTTTGAACTTTCAAATTGGTATTAATTGTTAAATAATTGTAAATATAATCAAATGTGCGATTGAATCCATGTGTGTGAATAGCACGAGTACCATTTGATTCATCCGCAAATTTTTGCATTTGTTGTAAATGATTCATCAAATCATCAATATGTATGGAACATACTAGCATACCATGACTACATACCATGATTACACTTGATTCAGATCTTCGGATAATAAGACCTAATATAGAGGCTGATAGTACTATGGTAGCCAATGTCATTAAAGTGAGAAATCCCAGTAAAACATATATTTTCTTTGTTTTTGTTGAAACATTCAATCGTTTGTTATCAGAGATGCCGGATAGATCAGCATGACTATTTGATACTTTAGTTGTCGAGAACATTCTACTAAAATCTATCAATAAAAACACTTTCTATTTTGAATTGTCATGGTAATTCGAATCCTATAGTAAACTGTATACAGAGAATAGAATGCGAATTGTTGATAAACATAAAAAAAAACGTGATTAACTTTATGACTTGATGGTCTAATGGTACTAATATGAAAAGAAAACTACAAATTGACAAACCTCACGAAGATTTCTTTTCAGATGCATTCAAGGAAGTTTTATCCCAGGTTCTATTATACCACATTCTCGAGCAGAAGTCTTTCTCCTGCACTTGTTTATATGCTGTCATACTCCAACTGAAATTTATTGTCGATTAAAGATATGGCATAAGAGGTGTATTGCAGTATGGTATAGATTACAATGAAATAAAACTTTCATGTCATATCTTTACTAGGTAATAAATTTAATTCAAAGTATTATAGTGAAGAACTATGAGGAAGACGAAAGGATTTTGTTCGGGAGTAAATTTTAACATAGCCTTAGGAATGTATAAATCTCTTTTCTCAAAAATTAAATGTTTCACTGTCTATCGAAAGAAATTAGCTATATTGTGAATCATGAAGAACAGTTGTCGCTTGGTCTTCATACATTTTTGAGTGTTTATGTGTGTTTCCTTCCGATTGATATTAGTCTACGGATTTCATTGATGAGTTGGAATCATAGTTTTGTCTTATCTTTAGGTAGTCCAAAAGGTTCGATGGAGTTGCTATTGTTTGTATCTCTTCTATTTTTGGTGCCGATATATCATTCAGCAAGCAACACCGGACAACCTATTGTCATTAGCACATGGCCGTTTCTCAATACAACGCGAAATGCATTTATGCAAATGATGTTGTCTAATGGTACGTCTTTAGACGCCGTCGAAACAGGCTGCCGAACATGCGAAGAAAAAAAGTGTGACGAAAGTATTGGTTGGGGTGATCGTCCAAATGGAAATGGCAAAACGACATTGGATGCTCTCATTATGGACGGACGGACGATGAGTGTCGGTGCCGTAGCCAGGTAATTAGTAAAATTAATTACAAAGGTGAATGAGAGTAAGGACATGAGGGAAACAACAATGTGGGTATTACAGAGTTCTATTGTAAAGTGCAAGATAGAATTGTTGGAAAGTCAAGTATCAATTTGCCTTCTATTTTAGTTTACATCGAATCAAAAATGCTATTGGCGTTGCTCGTGCTGTCATGCGTTATTCTCTTCATTGGTTGCTCGTCGGCGATAGTGCGACACGATACGGTATCGAGAGGGGTTTCAAGGAAGAAGATTAACATAGTAATATATCTATTGATGAATGGAATCAGTGGAAACAAGGCACTTGTCAACCAAACCATCGGAAAAACGTACCAACAGATCCGACAACAAACTGTGAGCCATATAAAGCTTTCTCGTCAGCTGAAATAGGTGATTCTACTCGGTATCATCGATTATCTTGGGACGAACATGACACTATCGGTATGATAGCTTTGGATCCGAATGGTGATATGGAAGTAGGTATGTCAACAAATGGACTGAGTTTCAAGATTTCTGGCCCTGTAAGCGATTCAGCCGTGATAGGAAATGGCGCCTATGTTGATAATGAAGGGGATGGAGCATGTGCTACGGGAAATGGTGACATTATGCGACGTTTCGTCCCATCATATCATGTCGTTCAACTCATGCGACAAGGTGAGTCACCCAGTGATGCTTGTACAGATGTTATCCAACGAATTACTAAGTATTATCCGGATTTTGATGGTGCTGTATTAGCACTTAGTAAGGATGTATGACATGGAGCTGCCTGTCATGGTTACGATTCTTCTCCTTATGCAATCATGCAACAAGGCTGGACAGAACCGAAAGTGATTGAAATTCCATGTGTCAGACGATCGCGTGAATAAAAACAAGTGCCTTTTTCCTTTATTTTTGTATTACTATACATAAAGTTGTAGAAAAAAAAGTTCAGTGACAAGATTGTTTCTCTTATGAATTTTGCTATGTCTTTGATAAGAATGACCACCGTTTGATGTTGTGAGAGTGCTTCTAGTGATTATTTCTATCGATATTTCAGAGATCTTTAGATTCAATGGAAAAGTCTTCTCTGGATAGAGATGGTTATTATTATTGCAAAAGAAAAGGAAATCTTTCTTTGTCAAAAAACTATTTTCAAATTCGCTTCGTTCTTGTTTGGATTTCCGTTTATAGAAGCGAATTTCTCTCGAGACTTTTGGATAAATTGAGTTTTCTACAAATATTAACGGCAGCAACCATCGTGGTCAATATGTTACAAACAGCTAAAATTGTAAAAAATAATCCTTCATGAATAATTTGCACGATTTGTACGGTAAATGTCAGAACAATCGATGTAGACAGTTGCTGGACAAAAGTATTTGCCGCAATAATACTAGCTGCATGTTCTTGATATTTCACTGTAAAGTATGAAATAACACCAGGACGAGATGCTGCCTGACCGAATCCAGCGAATACTTGTCCAAGTATAGGAACTGAAACATGTATAGCATTTTGAAAAGTCCATCCATAAATACTCAAGCCAATACTTATTAATATGGAAAATGATAATCCAGGGATCATACGTCCTTCGAGAAGTTTAGAGTTTTGAAAATATTTGATTGTTGCTAAATCAGATAATTTTCCGCCGATGACACTACCGATCAAAAAAGCTGAGGCGATGGGAATGAATAGTATACCAATTGTGTCTGGTTGGAAGGAATACGGTGCTTCACCCAATTCAGTAGGTACAAGCAGAAGACTACAATTCACTGCTATATAACTGCAAGCTAGCACAATAACATAGGGAATAATTGTGGAATCGATAAGATATAATAATGGCAAACATGGATTTGTTAATGTTGGTTTAGAAACTTGATCTAGTTCCAGTAAGTTTATTTTTTGTTGAATCTGATATTTACATATCACTTTATAATGCTGAGTTTCAGGTACAATGAGCACATAGCTTATGAATAAAATAAATGCAATCATTATAACCAAAGTAAATGTAGATCTCCATCCATAATACTGACATATCTCTCCACCAAGAGTGGGTCCCAAAAGACCAGCAGCAAAATAAAATGCGTAAAATATTCCATATGGAGTTCCACGACTGTTCGATTGGTATATATCAGCTATTGTTCCTTGTCCTATAACTAACGATACGGAGATAAAACATCCTTGTAATGTACGGAAGAATAACATTATGTAGATATTCTGGGCGAAGTAACATCCAACTGAAGATAGAATAAATGCAACAAGACCAAATATTGCTATCGGCTTGCGTCCATAATAATCTGCGAATACACCCCAAATAAGACTGGAAATACTCATTGCAAACAAATATACACTAATTGTTAATAAACCTAATGTTTTTGTAGTTTCTAGATCTTTAACCATTTTTAATAATGCTGGAAGATAAACAACTTCGTCAAATGAAGCTAAAAAGCCGAAGCAACATATCAGAAACAGTATGATATTTTTTTTGTATTTATCATGTGTATCATAAATACTTAATGGTGTTGTTGTAACGGCTATACCTTGCTCTTGATCACATATAGACTTCATTTAACTGGAATTATCTATAGCAGTAATAAATATTTTTTTTCAAAACACTCGGATCATGACAAGAAAAATAAAAGAGAAGGGAACCGAGATTGACACAATGATCTTGACAAAAAAGTCGAATATTAAATGTTGTTTTACTTCTATCATGTATCGTGTCATGACAAAATATTCTGCCAGAAATGAATTTTTACAGTAAATAAAAATGAAAACAAAAGAAAAGGGACGTCTGAATGAAAAACTTAGAATGATGTAGGATCTTGAACCTGAAAATTTTTCAGCACTATTCTTCAATACAGTTCATTTTAATAAAGACTTAGATTTAAAATATACATCCAATATCGATGTAAATGGCCAATTCAATATTATAAAGTCTGATGTGTAAAAAATAACAATATGAATACACTTAATCAACCAGGATTACACTCTTCTAATTTTTTTTTGTAGAATACTGTGTGGACCTCTTTTACAAAAAAAACGGAGTACTACTCAATTATCTGCTTCAAGGACAGTTTGTAATATGAAAATGAAATGCTGTTTGGTACCTCTGACTCGCATTTCTATTTTCATTTTTTTTCTCTTACATGATTTAGTCATTAGTTTAAGGCGTACACACATGCCTATTTCTCATCACTATCTGATTTATTGAAAGAGTAACGATACGAACAAAAGAGAAGCATTACAAATGAAGAGTCTATAGTCCAACCAAATGTCATACGCCTGCCTAATGCCTTTCTATTTTATTGATATCGTTTTTAACTCTTTGAGTACCAGCGACGCGAATTCGCGTCCTGATAGTTTAGGGTCTAAATAACTTTAGAAAACATAATCGTTTGATTATTTTATGATATGAATTACATGAATATTTGCGTTTAGAATATTTGTACGGTTAAGACTATTTGCACCTAGTGATGAATATTGGTTGTTCCCTAATATTTCTATCGATCACTATATGATTCAATGAATTAGAACATAAGTCACTGGACAACATTTCCCAAGAAAGAATAATCGTTATCAACAGGATTTTTCATATTAACACAGTCATTCAAGAGTGTTATCTATAGTAAAGGTTCTGATCAATTGATCACATTTGATAACATTTTTCTTCGCGCATTGGATCAACAGAGACTCAACTAAATTCAAGAAGAAAATGTTACGTTTGTGCCAATACTGTGAGAAGAGCCAGATCAAGAAGAGATACTTCGTATGAATGCATTGAATATGATGTAGGATTGTGTCTTATGGATTGTTTTAAAGACTATCACACTCTACAAGCATTTTAATTCATGTACTTTGTGATCTTTTTTGCGAAATAAACGTTAGTTTGAAATTATAAAAATTTTTATTATATAAAAATAAACCGGTACTCAAAGGGTTAATAAGGAATTAGTGCTCAATATTTATTTCGATATTGAAAGCAGCAACCATCCTGGATCAGCTATTAAAGCGAACGGATAGATGGGTCAGAACATAGGCATCACCGTTCCCGATCATCTGGCAGAACCCATGGTCCAGGTTGAGAAGAACGGCTAGAAAAAGCTCATTCTTATTTATCTGTAGAGTGTATCAATCGATTTTTGACTTGTGATCCGAGAAATAATGGAAGAAAAAGCACATTTTATCGTAGCTATTTGATTTCACGCGAAACTGTATTGTAGTGTTGATACATAATAAAGAACGTAATAAGATAGAAGGAAATTGAATACATAAAGAGAAGTTATTTTTGAACTAATTCGAGTAATTATCTATTGTCGATATCACTTATGCATCATCTTCCAATCTTTTTGGAATAGTATCGTATAACTCATGGGAATACGATCCTCATTCAGCAGCGTACATCCGAGCCTGTGCCACACTATATGACCCGAACATAGGATTTGTTGGTTTTTTCGATGGCATGATATTCAATGGTTCTGATTGCTGACAGATATGCTGGAAAAGATGGTTTTTCTAAGGAAAACGGATCAATGCTAATCTTTTATCTTACAATTAACTCCAATTAAATAACACTCCTTCACTTTTTTCTATTGATTGGTGGAGATATGATAGATCACGTTCCTTTTCTTCGATCAGGTTCATTTTCTGTTCCAGACAAAGTTCTCGACGGGATGCCCTAGGGAACTATTTGGTGATGAGCTCAGAAAGACTATAATGGTCAATTCTTCACCACCTAGACAGTTCAATCAAGAGGGTGAGTTTATAAGAAAATATTCCAAGCAATACTTACGACGATCGTTTCATTCTTGCTTAAGGGACCCGCCATGTAAGACTG
>CAJNOL010004702.1:0-14266 GCA_905250125.1 Rotaria sordida
TTGACAATCTTCATGTGTCAAAATCGAATAATGACGTATTATTTGTTCAAAAAATGGATAGAGTGATGACGATGATTTTGATGAGTCAGATGTTGTCGCTTCTCTAACAATGCTTTCTACTTGTGCTTCTTGTTCAGGATCGAGTGTTAGTGCCATTAAACCTTGAAAAAGTTTTTCATTTTGTGATAAGTGAGCCATTAGTTGTTTTGGAACAGTTTCCATCTCATCTATCTTTGCTTGCTTCTGTTTCTCGTAAACTGTAACAACTTTTGACACAGCAATACCCGATAGGCCACCAATAACTTTTCCAGCTACAGTGCCGATTACACCACCGATAACTGAGCCGAGAATGGGTACAGGAATAAGAATAGTTCCAACAATAGTGCCTGCGGTTCCTCCGATGACCTTAACAAGTATAAATATTTTTTTGGGAATTTTTTTTTCTACAATAAAAATGATCACCTACAGTAGTGGATGCTGATGTGAGTCGAAGTACGACATATTTTTTGAAAGCCATCTCACTCAAGCGACCTTGTCGTCGTTTATTTTGTTTTCGTTTAATATCGATGAATGCTGAAATACATTCAACACTCGTAAGAACTAAACCTGATCCAATGGCACTGAGAAATGTTCCAAGACTTTGAGTACCGACAACAGCTATATCTTTAACAAGTAGTGCAGTAGGATCAACAATCAAAAGTGTAGCCGCTTTTGCTTTAACAAAATCACGAAATTTGATAACTTGTTTGGAATAGGAATCACCTGTTCGACACCATCGTGCCCAATGTTCACAATTATTACTGAATAATGAATAGCCACGTTTTCCAAGATCGGAAATAGCTCGTCCAAGAGTTTCTTCATTTGAAAAACATTTTATATCATCATAATGATGTAAATAAAGTTCTTCACTATCACTATCCATTTTTAAATCCCATTCACTTTCAATAACTTCAGCAAGATATAATGAACCTTTAATGAATGAATTCCAAAAATTTGCTGCTGTATTAAAATAATGTATAATACGAAGATAATTGGCCCTAGCTTCACGTACAATACCGTGATGTGCATAGTAAAAATCACTTTTATAAAAACTGATATGATCGCCTGATTTTAGTTGAGCAATGTCGGTTATTTTTTCTTTGCGTGTACTTTCCAAACGCGTCTCATGATGTGTAAAGGATTTTGTAGCCTCTAAATAAAAACAGACATTTTGTCAAAGATAAGAACTCATACGAATATAAAACTTACCAATTGACTCTTTCATTAGCTCAGATACGAAACGATATTTGTCCGTCATGTTCTGCACTCGTCTACAACGATTTTCAGCAAAAGAGAAGCAATTTTTTTCTATGTCACAATGTTCGTCTGGCGTTTTATTTTTACGCTTGATGTATGAGTAAGAAAACGAACATATACATACAGGTTTGTATTTTTAAATGGTGGTGTAATTAATGGCAGAACGAAAAAGAGAGAGAGAGAAAAAAAACATTTTGCAATCATTTTCTAATGACACATCAATTGTGATTTCTTTCTTCCTCTGCTTTCTGATCATTAAAGTCGAGCAAGAGAGAATAAAAAGTGTTTGAAACGTTCCTTTCCTTTTAGACTTGGTCTCGAAAAAACAGATTGTCGCAATGATAGCAGTTCTCATATTGCTTCTTATAACGATAGAAATATCAAATTTTTTTTGCTTAGAATCCTATAATGAAAACAAATTGAAGTATTCGATATCAGTATTTACTTCCATGGCATTGAGCATGCTTTCAAGTTCCATTGATGGCTTTTTCATACTGACAGAGTGAATTCTTTTGCATATTCGTCAAGATCGAAATCTTTTGTACAATAGACTATTTCAAACAAGTAAGAAAGAATTGACATAAAAATTTTTCTATCAATGCACGGAATCATATCGAAGCAACATTTGTCTCTTTTTCATGGTTTAAAAGAAATGTTGTCAAGACTTCTTTTTTATCATTCGAGCTTTCTTTGCACAATTATCTTTGCCCTGTGAATGAACGACAATCTATAATTGAATGAAATGCTACTAGGAACAATAGTCAACAAGTAATGTTTGAAAAGTAAATAAGAAGATCAATAGGATTAGTTTCATATCAATCATAGTTGCAAGTATGATGTGACAATCTATTATTTAGAAATATATTCGAATCTGGAAATTCCTTAACAGTTCACCATGATGTTAATTCATAGAAAATATCCATAATATTTTACTATTTTAAAGGCTCTAAAAGAGCGAATACCGTTTCCCAAAGACGTTTTTTTATTCGATATCAATATCTAGTTATTGCCCGAAAAAAAAGGGTTTCACTTTTTTTAGTGGATTTTGTATTGAACAAATTATTATGTAATAAAGATCTTCATTGTCATTCGACTCGTTACAATCATTTCGACTATGAGAAGAAACGTATATTGAATGATAATCATCAAGGTCTTAAATTAACTTTGCTATTGTGAACGAATGGATAACTTCTTAATTTCATTCATAACTAGTAACTAAAATGCCGTCTAAATCCTACTATTAAATTTACTAATCACACGAAACATGCATTTTGCTTCCTTCTCTCATTTTTGTGACTTTTTGACTATCCCTTAACCGTTTTGCTCTATTATACATTGGTAAAAACAAAAAAAAGACATTCATTTTTTTGTAGAATATACTTCCCGTACATTTTTTAATTCATTGCTAAATGAAATGTTCGTCCGTATGTCGCACTACTACCGGTATACCGATGATTTGTGGTTCCACCTATAAACCATTGCAGAGTTTATCTCATAACTGAAGCGGATTTGGACTCTGTAACTATTACAGACAACTCAATTCTATCAGTTTTAACAGACCTCACAAAATATTCACCCATTTCGATAAAACTCTTTCCAAAAAAAAGTCGTCATCATAGCATATATTATACCAATCGGTATATTGGTGATAGTTATCACATGAATCATCAGTGCAAATGAATTTCGAAATCAAACGAGATGAAATTATAGAAAATTGGAATCTAAAAATAGTGATAAATCGTTCAGAATCTTGATTCAAATTCTATTAGAAGCTTAAAGTTCTGTGATCAAAGATTTTCGCTAGGATGAATCAAAAAATATACAAAAATGTGCTTTAAGTTCATGGAATTGAGTTAAAAATATTTTCCAGTAGAATTCACGGTTGTCTTTATTTCAACATGACTGATTGCCGAGGTATTTTATTCAAATTCACAATAAATATCAATCTTAATGTGTTGATGGTATATTGAATACCGTTTTCAATTTTAATTTTTACAATATTTATATACACACTTAGCGAATAGGTGTTGATTGTCTCACTCTTTTAATATTATTCAAGCTAGATCGAATCCCAATAAGAAACTCTCTTATTTGATTGATGTGAAACGAATAATTTATACGTTACTAACAAGGCAACATGATCAAGTTGTGTATATAAGCTGGTTTTTTGTATTTGTGAAAATCGTATCAAGGTCTTTTCCTTCAAAAACCCATCGTGACCCAGGAATATTCAAATGGCATGAAATTTTCAGAATATTTTGAAACTGTAGCTTATCTTAATTTCGATCATTCTGAAGCAAAGTGTCTTTTTTCAGGCGAATAAATCATCTTTAGATTTCTTTAAAACTTCATCGTAACAATTTCTATTGTTGAGAAAAAGGTAGAATATTATAAAAGAGTTTAATTTATAATTTATGAGTAGATTTATTGATTCATTTAAACCCATTTTAATTACTAGAAATTTCTTTGTAACTGATCAACGAGTCTCAAATTTCGCTGTAGAATAATTACTAAACGTACATCAAATCTAAACAGCTTAAGTTTGGATATAATTCTGTTTCTTTCAAGTCTCTTCTATGTATTTAAAATATTACCTTTTTATATAAATAAAAGCAAAAAACATATTTCGATGTATTTTAATTTTTTTTGTATCTATGCAACGGTAGCAACAAAATTTCTCTAAGAGCTGTTTGTTTTGATATTTGATAATAAAATTAAATCATTTTGCCTTCTATGTGTATTCTTCTTTTGCTATTCTCTTGGTGGATGTTGAAGAAAAGAATACTCATATCTTTCTGAGTGCTATTGAAATCACTATTTGAATGTCCATATTAAGTAGTCTTTGATGGAAAAAAAAAAACGTAAAATAAAAACGACCTTGAACTTTTTTTGTCCCACTTTATAAGAACTAATTGTTCAAGTAATGAGTAATGATATTCCAGTGTCTATTTGAACTGTCAAAAGGTACAGTGCACATCTTTATTATAAATTATCAATGTTGCTTGTAACTTTTTGTTAACTTCATTAGAATAATTTTGAATTGAAAAAGAATATAAAATCATCAGATTCTCTCGAACAAGCAATGCAAATCTTTCTTTAAACAAAATGTTCTATTCAAAACAAAATCTTTGATTTTTATTTTTCACTTGAAATATTTTCTTTTCTTATATCAATATTGGTGCATAAATAAACACACAACACATCAATTGAAACATTTTATAGATATGTGTTTTTATATACACAACTAACCCAAAAGAAAAAAAAACAACAAAATCAACCGAATGCGCAAGCATATCAATCAATTTAAAGTTCGTAGATTAACAATTAATTCAGAGAAGAAAAAAAAATCTAACGGAGAAATATAAACTATACAAATAAACAATAGGCAAAGCTTGAATTGAACAAAAAAAAAAAAAATATGTTTACTGTTATATGACAATATTTATTTAAACAATAAATTTATCTTAATATCGTTGTATGATAAACCACATTACTTTCTAATTCATCATTAGAATATCGATAATTATTAAAACGACTCCATGGACTTATTATTTCTCTATTTGAATCATTCAATGGTTCAGATGAAGGAATCGAATTGACTATTTGTTGTTGTCTAACTGATGGTATTGGTTGAGGAATAGTTTGTATTTCATTTTTTGATATACGTGTTCGTGGCATTGGACATGGAACTTGTGAACATTCATCTTCAGATGTTGATAAAGATAATGGTGTTAATAATTTTCGTGGTAATGGTAATGGTGGTTGAAGTGTATAATGAATTTTTTTATTTTCTATTGAAGATGTTTGATCAAGATTTAAATGTTGATCAAATTCATTAACAATCGAATCAATTTGTTCTTGTCGTGATGATAAAGATTTTGAAATAGATTGTGATGTTGGAGATGGTGGTGTATCACGACGTTTATAAAATAAAATATATGCATCTGGTGTACATACACGTGATGGATCTAATTCCGAAACAAGATGATCATCATAACAAAACCATTTATTTGTTATTGGATTTTTACAATAAGCTTAAATAAGAAAATATATAATATTAATCAAGATATTGAGAAAAGTAGAAACCAATCATTTTTTTTGTATTTCATATTGAGACATGATGTGTGTAATAGATTGAGAATGGAACATCAGTAATTGCTTCTAGTTTATTTAGAAGGAAAACAGCAGCAACTTTAGTCCTAAAATCTGATGTTTTCTTCTTGGCATTGTCTTATTATGATTTTCTCTGAATTAGCAAAGACAAGATCGTACCGGGTCTTGATTGACTAAGAGGAAACTCTTACTGAAATTTGCTTAGTCGAATAAATATTGTGCAACGAGGATTATTCGATTTGAAAAATTTTCAGTGAAAGTTTTCTAAAACTGTTTATTTTCGTGAAATAATGATTGTCATAAATTTTTTTTTACTCATTACTTGGTAACTTTCCTCTGCTATTCCAGTGTCACTACATGTGAAGCATTCCATCATTTTCGTTCTATTAAAGAGGGAAAACTCTTTTTTGTTCTCTATCTATTTGATTGATCTTTCATTGATTTAATATGAAAAACTTACCAGTATAATGTCCATTTGACATACTACCACGATGATTACAAACTGCAAAAAGATCATAAAGTCCATATTGTCTTTCATCTTGATTTTCAATAGATTCGTCTTGTTCATCATCTATTATACATTCATCTTCTCCATCATTTGTTGTTGTTGTTGTTGATAAAAATCGTTTTATATTAAGATTATCAAGTGGAAATTGTACGGGATATGTTAATTTTGAATTTGATATTTTTGTTTGACAAAAACGTTTTAAATGTATAATTAAAACTGATGGTGTTGTCCAAATTTTTAAATGTTTTACTGTACCATTTTCTTTACGACGACAATGTGTACACATCCATGCATCATCCTAAATGAATAAATTTATTTTGAAAAAATAAAAATAAAAAAATTTCTTTTTTTTTTTGTGTCTTATTATTTCATACATAATTTAAACTTTCAGATTGTGTAAATAAAGAAAAACAATCTGCTAATGAAATTAATGTTGATGATGGTTGATGTAATGTTGCACGAGCTTGTGCAACTGATTGATGAATATCTGGTTTATCATCACCATAAGGCCATTTAGATAAAAATTCTCCAACAAATTTTTCATGCCAATTAGCATAAACTTGAATATGTGATGGTCCTATTCCTGGTCCATCATAAGCATCATGAATTTCAATAATTTTTTCAAGATAAAGTGGCCATTGTATATCATGTGGAATAGAATATTCTTGTTTTAATGTTCCAAATGATGTTGATTGATATTGATCAACAAGTGTTAATTGAAAAACAACATAATCTTGAGCATATTCCATAACTTCATCACGAATTAATGAACGTTGAGCTTTTATTATTGATAATTGTAATGTACGATAATTTGATTGACGTGGAACACGAACAACTAAAAATTAAACATAAAAATTTATTTAAGTTCTTATTTTTTTTTTTTTTTACCAATTGGTGCACCAAATCTTTCCGTTCGACCAGAATTATATCGTACACGATTAAGAACAAGTAAATTAACATAAGATGGAGATGAATTTTCTTTAGATGATGTAATATGTTCAAGATTTTCTGAATTTGTTGAAGGAAATTGTATTGCATAAACATCATTTGTAAGACGATTAATTGATTCTGTATCATGAAAAACTTGAGAAAAACCATTCTGTTGATGAATTTCAACAAGAACAAGCTAAATTAAAGGAGAGGACAAAAGAAAAAGAACTTATTAGCATAGATTCAAAAATCTATCTTACATCATTCGGATCAAGATTTGATTGTTGTGCTATAGCTTCTCGTACATCTTTAACAGTATTTGTTACAGGTAAACATAAACCAATTTGTAATTGTTTTGGTGATTGATTAAGAAAAACAACAGTTATAAAAACAGGTTTAATAATTTTTTGTGGTATTGGTAATGATAATAATAAATATGGTTCAAATGTTTTACTTTCTTGTTTACATTGATTACAACATAATGTTGAATGAAGTTGTGCACTAAATGTTGATGTTATAATACTTTGATTTAAATCAATATATTCTAACCAAGCTCGATGTGCTAATTCCGATGATGCAATTGATGATGATGATTGAGATGATATAGTTATAGAAGAAAATGAATTCTAAAAAAGAATTCGAGATTTATCTATATGTTTTTTTTTTATTATACTCAAATATTTATAGTTTACTTTAGGTTTTTGTCGATATCGTTGAGTATTAGCTAAATTTAATTCATCATGAATAGTATTCATAAGAAATAATAAAAATTCTTGTGCATCATTTTGTTCATTGCCTGAATATTGTTTATTTAAATTTGAAATAATTGTTTTAAAATCATATAATAATTTTGATGTTGTATTTGATGAATTATTCCATAATGCTTGAAATATTTGTACAAATAATTTTGTTACTTTAAAACCTATTGGTTGTTGAGATAAATTTGAATTATCAATAATTACATTTTTTATATTACGCATATCAATTTCATAATTTTTAAGAAGTATATATAATGCTAATTGTTCTGTATGACATAAACATTGAACAATTGCATTGATATAGCTAAATGAAAAATATAGATTTGAAACATGAATTTGTTTTGTTTTTGAATCAAATCTACATAAATAGTTTGCAATATGGTAACTGTTATCAAAACGCAAAATATTTATATTAATTTCGTCCAAGATTAAATCTCAAGCCTTTGGTTTGTTGTACAGCTACATGCACGATATGTCTTACGAGGAAACATGTCCAAGTGATCCGCTTCGTTTTGACTCATTCGATAGAGTATATCGAGATAAGAAAAAGCCTAAAAAAGGATTCGTGCCCTTGGCTTACTGATGAAGAGTTTCAAGCTGAAATTTCACCTATAGATAGTTCTGAAAGTTTCAACGAAAATGAACGTGTCTTTCTTGAGATATTCAATGTCCACCTAAATTGGATTATTGTGCCCTCTTATGATAAACCACTGTTTTTTTTTGCAAATTGAATAACTCGAGAAAGACACGTTCGTTTTCGTTGAAACTTTCAGAACTCTCTATAGGTAAAATTTCAGCCTGAAACTCTTCATCAGTAGGTCAATGACAGGAATCCTTTTAGTTCTTTTTCTTATCTCAATATACTCTATCGAATGAATCAAAACAGAGCGGATCACTTGGAAATGTTACCTTGTCAGTAATAAAGTTTCTTGTTTTGGAAAGTCAGATTTCATACAATATTTATGAGTATGTCGTGGCAGTTTAGTTTTCGATCACACATTATAGAAGCATATAAAAACTCATGAGAGAATGTTCTCAGATGTTTATAGTTACTACATACTGTTCTAATAAAAACCTTAAAAGGATTTGGGATCCTATTGATATGTGATGAAGCTATGGAATTTTTTTCTAGTAGCCCCAGGGTTTCAGAAAACTCGTACTTTGATCTGAAAATTTCAAGATATAGACCCTTTTTCATGGATAGCAAAGGAAAAACGGCGTACTCCATATTGCTGCTGTACTCTTGTACTTCAGAGAGTATGGAATTATGTTGTTTCTCCCTTGCTATCCTTTTTTAGGACACACTATTTAGTATATATTTACCAAGTATTGCCACAATTTTTAAGTCCATATAAAAAAGGAATATGTTGTATTGTAGATGATAATGTTCGTCGTGAAGATTTTCGTTTGATATCTAAACGTGTTAAAGAATTTGGTCGTATATCATTGGAAATATTAATTTTTGATGATGTTATTGTATTACGAAATGATAATAAAGGTGAATTGAAATTATTTTGTTCATTAGAATTATTTATCATTGGTATAGGATAATCAGTTGATTTTTTTGTTGTTGGAAAATTAATTAAACGTTTTAAACGATAAAATAATGATTTACGTGATTTTGATGAACGTGATACAACAGATCCATAACCGGATGATGATGATGATGATGTTGTTGTATTAGTTTTACAAGATGATATTGAATCTGACGGTATTTGTTTAGTTGAAATTGAAGAAGATGATGATAAACGTATTTCAGTTGGTAAAACATTTGAAACAAAATCAACAGTACCAGCTTGCATCGAACCCAATGTATGAATATGATAATCAAGTGCATTATTAGTTATTGATGATGATTTACTGGAAAAAAGACAAAAAAAATAAATAAATAAATAAATTTTATATTAGAAAAATTTAATTTACCTGCCAACAACATCAATAGCATTACATTGTGTTTTGGAATTATAAGAACAAAAATCTGTACTAGCAGCATTAACACAATGTTGAACCATTGTATTATTTTTAGAATTTATTTAAATGAAAGATTAATCATTTACAGAGTAGAAGAGCAAAAAAGAAGAAAGAAGAAAACCAAAATAAATAAACAAACAACTATATATTTTTGTGTCTTTGCAAGTCATAAAAAAGACTATGATTGGTTCATTGATATTTCAATTTGATTAATTTTTTAACGAACACAGATTATTTTTCTCTTCTTCTATAAGGTATTATCAAAATAAATGATTTATTAATCATTTTTATTTATTGTAATTAATTATTGGATGACTAAATATGACATCTATCGAAGAGGAGGTACGATCCCGTTGTATGAAATGATTGTTTAAAAGACGAATCGGTCTCAAAGAAAAAAAAGAAGAAAATATATGTTGAGAAAAGAAAGAGAGAATCTTTAAATCATGATTCTTTTTAAATTTGTATTTAAAAGATACATTTTTTTTTTTTAGTGTATTATTCTTTTATATTTTTTGAAATATATTACAATTTCAAAAGAAAAAAAAAACAAACTCATGTCTACACAATCGACTCCATCTGTAGGCATGGAATTTACTACAGTACGAAATGTCAAAGATGCATTGACACTTGCTTCATCACAAAAGTATAATTTTTCTTCTATATTTATTAATCCTTTTTTTGTTTTTATTTTTTTGTCCTAAGATATGATTTTCTTGTCATACCAATTTTTCGTAAACAATATGGTACTGATTTATTAACAACATATGGTTCAAAACAATTAACATGGCCATCAATAGCTAGTCGATTAAAAGGCGTTGGTGAAAGTGCTGATATGTCTACAGCACTAGTTGCTCTTATTCGACATGTTATTGATGTTGATTCACCAAATATTCATATACGAAATAAAGCTACTAAAGTAAAATGGTTATTATTTATTTTGTTTGTATAAGTTGATTTTATTTAGTTACTTCAAGAAGAATTAGCTGCTGCTCAATATTTTAGTGTAGCACGTGTTATTATACGTATTCGTAATGGAAATATAACAAATTTAACTCGAATTGCTGCTAGTACACTTAATACATTATATTTTGCTGTAAGAATATATTATTTTCGAAACAAAAAAAGAAAAATTTTCTTCTATTTTTTTGTTCTTAAGTATTGGTTTGTTTTTCCAACATATGCTCCAGGTAATTTTGATGATGATAATGAAGCTGAATTACAACCATGGCTTTGGTGGAATAAAATCTATAAATTACTTGATTATCATGGAAAAGTTTATCCAGTATTAGGTATGAATTTAATTTTATATCTATTATTTGAAGATTATTGTATTTTTCTTTTTTCGTGTGTAATTTTAGAATTATCAGCTGATATACCGAGTGAACAAGCTCAAAAACGTTGGTTAGGTGAACCAGTACGAGCTGTTATATTACCAACAAAAATTTTTACAACTAATGCAAAAGGTTTTCCTGTTCTTTCACCTGCTCATCAACTTTTTATAATAAAATTAATTAAAGTAAATCTTTTTTTTTTGCATAAAACAAAAACCTTAATTTCTTTTTTTTGTTCTATTTTAGCTTAAAGTTCAATTTATTATCAAAGGTATTAATCCTAATGATTCAATATTATTTGAACCTTATTTACAATATCTTAAACATATAACACGAGTAAATAAAAATAATCGAACTTTTTTTTTTAAATAAAATAAAATTTTTTATTGATTAGCAAACAGAACCAATTAATCGTGTACTTGAATCATTTACACATGGTTATGAAGATCGATTACAAGTACCACTTCAACCGTTAGCTGATAATCTTGAATCACGTACATATGAAATATTTGAAAAAGATCCAATAAAATATGTTCAATATGAAAAAGTATAGTTCATTAAAAAAAAAAAATAAATATTCAATAATTTTATTGTTTTATAATAAAGGCTATTTATCAAGCATTAATCGATCGACATGATCAAAAAACAACTGTGTAAGTATATTACAAAATTTGAGAATGTTTTAGTTATTCGATCAATTAAAAGGAGTCATTGGTTTTGATATCATTTCAATACTGATTGACTTCTAGATTACTCAAAGGCTATGATCAAAATATAAATACATGAAATAGTTCTTACACTTTGATAACTAGAATTATTATTAATTAACAATTTCAATAGAATTCCTTTGTATTAAAAATCTCCATTGTGCTCATTGGATTTGTATAGATTCGTAGAATGCGTTCTCGTAATTAATTATACGATTGATTATTTCCTTACAAGGGAAGTTTTCCCTAGGGATAAACTGCTCTTGAATCAGGACTATGTGCATCATGTTGACCTTGGTAATCTATAAATATTCTGATAAGAGTTCGAATCCTTAACTTATTGCTGTAGAGATACTGAGTTTTTACAGTATGTTTTAACTCAAAGCCGTGGTTCCCTTAACTTAAAAAATACCGTAAAAATTCAGTATCTCCACAGCAATAAGCAAAGGTTTCGAGATTTTCTCTGTTTATTCATCGCTTATTAGTGGAGGTGCATGCTAATTGGCTGGACCGGCGTCTTCGATTTTTAGAAAAAATTTCTAGGCGACCCATAAAAATAGATATTTGATTTTAAAAATTTTCCGACGTCCAAAATCAGTTTTTGGAAATATTACCGTCTGATCAATAAGTTCTCTACCATAGTTTTCTCTTATTTATTTGAAAATTTCTCGAAACAATAAACTACAGCTGCCGATCAATGTATCAGTTTACATTTCTACTCATTAGGGTCTACATAATGCTGACTCGAAAGCAATTAATCAGTTGTAGAACTTACTTCGTTAGATACTCCGTTGTTTGTTTTTTTGAAAAATTTAGTCTTCTAGTTTCTATCATTCTAAATTCATCTGTAAATATTTCAGAGATGCATAGTGAGGCAACAGCAAGCTTTTTGTCACGATGAACATCTATGAAAATGTTTTCTAATCAATTGTTTATATTTCGAAAATTGATTGGTAATTTTGTTTTGTTTAGAATAATTATGGTTGTTGGTGCCGGACGTGGTCCATTAGTTAACCGAGCACTTGAAGCAGCTGATAGAGCAAAATATAAAGTACATATTTATGCAGTAGAAAAAAATCCTATGGCAATTATTTCGTAAGTTTAATATTATAGATTTATTTATTATTTGAAACATTTTGTTTTTTTTTGCTTAGTCTTTATTCTCAAAAACAAGAATGGGGTAATCGTGTAACTATCATTCATGAAGATATGCGTTCATGGCAATCAGAATGTAAAGCTGATATAATGATTAGTGAATTATTAGGTTCATTTGGTGATAATGAATTATCACCTGAATGTCTTGATGGAGCACAACGTTATTTAAAAGGTTAGTATAAAAGCAAACAAATAAAAAAATATTTTCAATACAATTTATTTTAGAGAATGGAATTAGTATTCCTTATTCATATACTTCATATATATGTCCCGTACAATCGCCTCGTATATTTTCAGAATTACTGTATAATCGAGATGCAAATAAACCTTATTATGTAAAAATAAGAATTTTTTGTATTTTAAATAATGATTTATTAGATTTTTATATTTAGGCAAATTTTGAAACACCATTTGTTGTTTATTTACATAATTGTTTTTTCTTAGCTGAAACAAAACCATTATTTACTTTTATACATCCAAATTTTTCGAGTAAATAAAAGAAAAATGAAAATTTTTTTTTTCTTTTTTGGTTTTTGATTACTATAGTTTAATTGTTTAGTTCCAATAGATAATTCAAGATATGATGAAGTAGAATTTACAATACCAACAACAGGTACAATGCATGGTTTAGCTGGATTTTTTGAAGCAAAATTGTATAAAGATATTTCTATTAGTAAGTCATATGACTTATCGGGATGTTTATTTTTCATATGTTGATCTAGGTATTGAGCCAAATACACATTCAAAAAATTTAATTAGTTGGTTTCCTATGTTTTTTCCAATTCGAGTAAAAAAAATAATTCAACTTTTTTATGTAATATAATTTTTAATGTTCAATATTTTATTAGGAACCGGTAACATTAGTGGCTAATTCAAAAATAAAAGTGAATTTTTGGCGTTGTTGTTCATCATCTCAAGTTTGGTATGAATGGACAGTTATTGAACCAACAACGTTACCTATACATAATCCAACTGGTCGATCATTTTCTATTGGAAAATAAAATATTTTCAATTTGTTATGATTATTTTCTTTTTTGTTTTTTTGTTATTTCGTTTCAGATAGCTCTCTTTTTTTGTGATATCGAACTTTGAAACATTGTTATGATTATTGTTTTTTTTTTGTGTTTTTTCGTTATTTCGAGTGACGTTTATCTTCATTAACGACTATACTACCTACTACTGTCTTTCATATAAGAATGAGATAGTAGAATAACGATATTGACATAAAAGATCATTTAGAATAATAAAAATATATTCATGATGATTAATGCTTTCAGAAAGATGATTCATATTCAAGTTGCATGTATGAGAAAGCCTATGGTTAATGCGAGGATACTATACATCTAAATCGATCTGACTTACGAGGGAAGTTTCCTAACTAATTAATCGCTTTTAAGGTAGAACTATCCTTCCTCAGGAAGACTATAAAAATTGATTTTCAAATTTTGACTTGAAACTTTGCATAGAAACAAAGCTTGATACTTTCACGATTAA
>CAJNOL010004703.1:0-14265 GCA_905250125.1 Rotaria sordida
TTTTTTACTTAACCTTGCGTTTCGTGTTGTGATGATGAGAAAATGTACACTAATATTTGCATGCGCTTAAATTTGAGTTGTAAATAAAAATTTTAACAAATCAAAAGATGAAGTAAAAAAATATATATATAAAATTTTTTATTTCTTTGTTTATGAACTTTTGACGCTGTTTGTGTGATTATTAGTGTAATAAAAAGATGACTCATTGGACATTGACATTGACTCTGATTTATATAAATGTCGGAGTTAACTTTAAAATTCATTTGTTTTTAAAAGAGATGCTGATTTGTATAAAAAATGATCGATTAAACAATAAGATAGTTAGTTAATTTTTTTTAATGACAGCTAAACATTTCTAAAGTATATTACAAAAAGTTCATGTTATAAAACTCCAAGATCTTTTCTCGTGTATACCATGGATTTTCACAAAGGATAATTGCTGAATTTTAAATAGATGAATGCAAGTGACGTGAATAAACATACGACAAGAAAATAAATAGGCTATAAAAGATGGAGAAAATTGTTCATAGTTGTAGATTTTCTTCTAGTTTTCCGTCTTTATCGGCTCATTGTTGATAAGTGAATCTACATCTGTAGAAGGAAATGTATTATCAGTTGTAATTGACGTCTGCATCATTACCTCATCCGGTTAAAAAAAAAAATTAAGTTCCTAATCATACAACATTCATGAGTTTTCAGATCTTGATCAACAGATATGCTTCGAACATTAGACTGATTAAGACTTGCATGAATCAATAATATTAATTTTCCTCTCTCAATGGTGATATTTGTAGTTTTCTATCATTTTTTAACGAAACTTATTTTTAAATTACTCGAATACATTTGATTTTGAAATTGAAAAGTGAAATAGTTGCCTTTTCAAGGCAACTGAATTTTAAAGTTATTCATATAAATTTTAATTTAATCTTATGAAATATCAAGAACGTTAAAGAGCTTCGTTCGTGTCGTTTCAACTCCTTCATGAAGAAACAGAATACCGACTATTTTTTTTTAATTAATCAGTACTTAGAAAAAACTAAAATATTATAAATGTCTGAAATATCATGTGTTATATGGGGATAAGGTTCACAAATATGTTTAGGTCCATCAGGTGTAGAAAATAACTTCATTAAAAATCATATTTGATTGCTTACACTAATATTCTTTACGTAATAATTCAAGATCAGTAAGAACTATTGAATTTGTTGTTATTACTGGATAAGCAACAAGAGGACGACGTTAATGAACATCAGATGATAACTTAGTATATATAATGTGACTTTCTTTAATTAAAGTGTTACTGATTCTTATAGATCTATGGAAAAAATATTACAGTATTTGAATGTTTTGCGATAACGTTGTAAAACATAAGAAGATCAAATATTGAGAAATACAGCACAAGAATAAGAAATTAAAACTTTATTGAATAGAACTCGTAAGTTTGGCAACATATGTCGACTAATTGGAATTATGGATAATAAGTGTACAATATCACAGCAGCGTAGCCAAGGGAGGGGTAAAATGGGCAATTGCCAATTTCATTTGGATATTTGCCCATTGTAATTTTACTTTTACAGAATTGTTTATTTATTTTTGAATTAGATAGTAACTCTATTTTTTTTCTTCCGTCTGAATCATACATACACTTTTGCTTGTTCTTTCTATGAAGAACGAAGAAAAGAAGAAGAAAAGAATCCCTTCTGGTATTTTTACCAGGGTTGCTAGATGAAAAACTTAAAATCAGGAAATGAATCAGAATTTTTTTCCGAAATCGGAAACTAATCAGAAAGAATAACTTTTTGCAGACTAAGAACTGTCATGTTCACATACTTGCACAAAATGCTTCACTTTTTTTTCTTTTATAGACTCATACTTTGCTTCCAAAAGTATGTCATAGTAAAGAGAGACAGCACAACTATTATATATCTTAGAGTAAAAGATCGTGTACTGTAAACTAAAGAGATTGATCATAGTCGGATCAAATGAATGCTCTCACTGTCAAACTAACTAATTAAAAATATGAGCTGCCAATAGTGTATACAGACACCGAGATATTCGAATTTCAAGAAGTTTACAGTTTGTTATGTGCCCACACTATGAAATTTCATCAGCGCCTAGTCATCTTTTTTCGTCATGGTTGGATGGAGTAGAACCATTTACATAAGAGAAAACAATATTACGCATATTAAAAAGCAAATTATACGAAGTCTAAGACAATATTTTAATTATAAGGGTAATAAACAAAAAATTTTAATTGCTGTCAAATTACTTTTGAATGTGTGTGATATTGCTTCTTCTTATGTAAATAGTCGTGTTCTATCCAACCATGACGAAAAAAGAGAACTAAAGGTTGATGAAATTTCGTAGTGTGGGCATATGACAACCTGTAAATATGTTAAAATTTAAACATCTTGGTCTTTGTACGCTAGTGACAGCTAACGTTTTAGTTGGTCTGTGAGTAAGAGCATTCGTTTGATTCAGCTATGAGCAATCTTCTTAATTTGCCGTTGCATGGTCTTCAATTGTTAGTTAATACAAAAACCAAGCTAGCAAAAGACACACAATGTCAGATTCTTTTACGAAGCTCAAATTCTATTTACGAAAAATAATAAAGATTATAGAACATAAACTCCATATTATTTTTCAAGTTTTCCTTTGTTCAAAATTTCTTCAATAAATTTTTTTGAGCTAAAATATGTTTACAAAATCGTTTAAAAAAATAATTAGCATTTATTGTTAAGTTCTGCAACGCAAAAGTTTACTAATATATTACAGTACTCGTCAGCGGCTACAGAACTTAGAAACTACAAAAGATTAAGAAAGGAAAGAAGGTAGTGGAATATTGATTCATAATATTAATGAGTTATACTTGCGATTGATTTCACTAGTAAAGCCACCGTCTAAAAACATTTGGAATTCGTCAACAAATCAGAAAAAAAAATCGAAAACATGTTCAAATTTCAGAAAAATGTCTGACTTTTTAGAAAATCTGGCAACTCTGATTTTAACTGTAAGTTTGGATGAACATGAATTCGGTTTTATTGGGAAAACACTAACCACGTGAAAGTAGAGAAGAGAAACAAGAGCACAGATCAAGAGAATACACACGAACATATATATGTATAGATGTATATACATATAGAGTGAGACTGTACGGAGACACATTTGAAGAATCCTTAACACTACCTTATACATGGTTGTTTTTACGTTATTAGTACTTTGTTGGGTGAAAAAACTTTTGGCCTATCAATAAAAACCTTGCCCATTTCACTTATTGGCTTTTTTCGACATAGGAGAGTTTCTCCATTGGTCTAAAAATCCTGGTTACACCGCTATTGGACGTTAGGTTAGGTAGTAAGATTTATTTTATTATGAAAGTATATATGGTGTGTGTGTGAGTGAAGACAAGAGCCTCATCTATATCCACACTTCATATCAATTATATCCTTTTCTGTCATTTGCATAAATGTGAACTAGTTAATATTTTTATTTTAGAAATCAAAGAAAAATCAGAACAATTATCTTATATCACCTGTTACCAATGCTAATATTCAAATCCGTGTGCTGGAATTATTGTAGTTGGATTTACATCCGTAAACAATATTTATAAGGCGCTTTTTATTTCCATACAAAGTTTAGGTGAGTGATATCTTTTATGATCATGCTATATTGTTGTGACTCATGTATTCTAAGTCTATGCAAAAATTATTGAGTAAAGATCACTGCAAACAGAATCGACAAAGTATCAGTGAGTTAAAAAAAAGTAATGATCCTCGAAGAGACAGGATATTAGAAGCCAAGAGGATCGTCCAAGATGTCTCGAGTTTATTGACACTACTAGAATATTATATTGCATATTTTGCTAGTACATGTATTATTAAGTGTGAAATCAGAACTAAAAAGCTTTTTCTAGTCAAGATCGGGATAATAAACGATTGATCCCGCTCATCGGTACTCATTATACTTGGCAATTTAATAAGCTTCATAAAAAAGAAAAATTTCTTTCTTCTAATCATTTGAAACCAATCGCGAATGATTAAATTGTTTAAAATTAATTTTCCTCTTTTTTATAAATATATATAATGTTCGAATTATAGCAAATAAAAAATAGAAAATATGCATACACATAAGAATTGACTATAATCATTCAGAACAAAACAAAAAAAAAAAGAACATATTTTCTATGTGTCAGAAGATCAAATATACTTATTATCTAATAGATAAGAGATTTTCTTTCTTTGCTTTTTTTTGGTAAATAAAGATAATAGATGCAAAAATAGAGATCACTGTTTGTCAATTATTATTTTTCTTTTTGCTTTATATAGATATTGTCCATGGAATAAAAATAAAAATAAATAAATGAAATAAAGAAAAACAAATTATTTTAATGATGTTTTTATTTCTTTCATGAGATTAGAAAGATAATGTGTTTTTGTTGATTTATCATCAATTAAAATATCATTTTGAGAATTCTAAATAAATAAAAATCTTAAAATAGACATACTATTGATTTAAATAAAAGAGCTATTAGTTGTCCAAGTGTTGTTTCAGCATATAAAGATACAGCTGAATTAATTTTTTCGACAACTAAATTAAGAATTTGGATATAAAAAAAAATTCAATTTTGTTTTCTAACCAGTTAATCAATAAGATTGACAAATTTTATTAATTATCGATAGAAAATCTTGATTAGATGATGGAATACGAAGTTGTGATTAACATGTCAATGTACCCGAACTCATCAAATCAGCGAATACCATACTTTTTAAAAAATATATATTCATGTGAAACAAACTAAAAAAAAAACTTATTCTTGCGAATCAATAGTCTTTCGTCGTAAATATCGTGAACAAGGTAAATTAAGTTTAAATTCAATTCGATCTGTTTCAATTATATTTAATTTCTAAATATATTTGTCAAAAATAAATATAATAAGTATCTTTTTTTTATTTTTTCAATATACATTTATAGAATAAGTCAATGTTGTTTTTAATTTTTGAGAAAATGATATAGCATTTATTGAAAAAAATAAATATGAATATAATTTTGTGAATGAGGAAAAAGACTTATAGATGGAAATGATATTAAATTTGCACTTGTTGTATTTAATAATTTCGAATTCATACTACAAATAACATGAATATTAATATGATCAATAATAAATGATGTTCGATTTTCTAAAAGAAACGTTACATCAACTTGAACTATTAATGAATCTGGATTAATCAAATATTCCTAAAAATAAATTTATAACAGATTGTTTAAATACATATTCAAATGATTTCAATGGTAAAAAAAGTAATATCTCCAACGTTGGCTTTTTTTTAGACTGGAATCGGAATGGATCTTTTTGTTTGTGTAATAGTCATTTTAGTGAATTTCTCTTCAGATCATCTTCAAAATCAAGTTCTTGATAGGATTAATTCATTGTGTAAGTGTCAGAAACTTCCGAATATCTTCTATCCTGAGACATCAATATTGAAAATTCTGTTACGAAGAAAAGCGAACTTCATCCTTTTATATCTCAAGAGTCAATTTTTTAAAGATGATCGGACGAAGATTTTCTCTAATCTCAGTAAAGTCTACCACCTAATGAGATAAGACTCATGTCAAAAGCATGTTATCGGTTAGTGGAGTTTCCTCATCTATTGTTAAACTAGGATGATTATTGAATTTACAATTGTCAAATTGTCAGATTGAGCAGCTAGTTTATAAGTATCTTGTTCATTGTATTGTTGCTCAGATTGATTTGTTGGATGAATATCATCCATCATAATGTCCAACAGGAGTGGTACAGAAGTATTTGTATATACTATTGTTGTTGTTTCTGATGATGATTTTTTTACTTTGGTTTTCTCTGCAGTAGCAGGAGGAGGAGGAGAAGGTGTAGAAGAAGTTGGACGATTTTCTTCTTCATCAGCTGGTGAAAATAATTCTTTATCATCACTACGTTCTCGTTTGTGTTTAGATTTCGATGTTGATAATTGTTCTTGTTTTTCAATTATTTTCTTTTTCTTAGATTTTTTGTTTTGGCTTTTCAGTTAATATAGGAGGTGTTTCAACTTGTTTAAGAACTGATTCTTTTAATTGAAATGTCAATAGTGATGGTGTAGGAATCGATTGAATAGGTTTTTCATTTAAGTCAATATTAAGTGCTCGATATGGATCATATTTTTTATTTTTTTCAACACACACATCATTATCATTATCATTATCTTTATTTTCACTTTCTGTAGCATTTTCTGGTAATTTACCATCACGTGTTACTTTAACAGTTGGATAAATATCATCATCATTATCAGGAATTACTTTTGCATCAGTTTTCGATTTTTTTCTTTAAACGTCGATTTTCTTCATCAATTTTTGCTTGACGATATAATTGATTAGATAGTGTTAATTGTGAACTAGTAGCATTTGTTCCTTGTGATAATGTTAATTCAATACAATCATTACCATTTATAATACCCGAAGTTGTTTCAGTCTATAATATTAAAGATAAATTCAAGGATTGAACTATACTATTTGCATTCTATAGAATCAAATGAGCTAAGAATATCCTAAAGATAGTTCAAGTCTGTAGCTTATTGATGTCGAGATATTGCACTTTTACAGTAGTTTTTAAATGAATGTCGTAGTTAGAGCCCGTCGGATTAGTTTCGAATCCGAAAACTTTGAATTCGATGGGTTCTAGCCATGGTGCTTCGCAGGAATATCATAAAAACTAATTTTCGAATTTTGCCTTCGAACTCTTCATAGAGACAGACCTTAACGAGACTAGTTTCTTGTGAATGTTTCAGATCTTACCATTGCTCCTATCTTAAGACAAAGCTATGATAAAAACTTGTCCATTATATCTGATGACAAATTCGACATTCTTATGTCAACGTGGACGATAATCAAAAGATTTGAAATGTTCATAATAAACTACTAACACTAAAAACTTATTTGTATCAATTTTGGTTTTTTTTGACTCTTTTAAATAGAATGGATTCATTTGTTCACTTTGTTTTTTTGATTATCGTTGTTTTTCTAATTCTTCAGCAGTTGGTTCAATATATTTTTTCGATTTTTGATAACTTAATGTATCACCAGAGTATGAATTAGAATTAGAATTTTCTCCATTATCATCATAAAATAAACCTTTATTATCATAATATGAACTTGTTATTATCGATCCATCTTCACTGTCTGATTGAGGATCATTTATCCAACCATCCAAATCCAAAAACTTTGAGTTTTAGCAGCAATTGGATTAAGAACATCATCAAATAATACTGATAATTCATTAACATTAAATTCAGATTTTTCAATTAATTATAATGTTGTTTTAAGAATATGTAAAATAACACTTGGCCTAAATAAATAATTTCTTTTTTTTTTATATTTGATATTTTAAAATAAAAAGAAAAAATGGCCTATTCCTTCTTGTGCTTCGACATCACCACTTGATAAAAATAGAGACATTTTATCAATCGTTAATGAAAGAAGTTGTTGAATTAATGTTTCATCATTATTCGATGATTGAATTAAATATATTATAATTTATAAAATATTTTGATTTTTTAATGACTATAGAGAAAAGAAAAGCAAGAATTCTTTCAATTAATTTTGTTTTTCGTTATTGACTTACGAACAAAATTCACTACAAATCCATGCAGCAGCATATAAAACTTCGGAGACAGTTGTAGAATTTGAATCATGAATAACAACATAAGCATTTTCGAGAAGAATTGCCTAAAAACCTGAAATAAAAAAGTTTTTTCGTGATTTTATTTTTGAAAAATTTCTATCATTTGATTACAAGCAAATGAACGAATAGATTCAACACGAACAACAACATCAAGCATTCATAAAGATATGAGATCACCATGTTTTGTACTTTCAAGATGAGTTAATTCAACCAATATACTAATATATCTATTTTAATAAATAATGTTTTTTTATTAATAAAAATTAAAAAAACAAATGTAAACCATTCAAAATTAGTTATGTGTTAATAATCATTTTGACTACATATTTCAATTATTTTTGAAAGTAATTCATCTCGATAATGTGATCCTTCAGATTTATTCATATGAACCATTAATTTATGTACGATATCCATTACAGTTTTTCTTGTTACCTGAATAAGAAAAAAAATCCATAATCAAAATTAAATTGATTCAAATACTGAATGATCAGATTTTTTTTTATTAATAGTTTTTCTCCATCGAATTCTCATACCATCTCAAACAAAAGCTCAATTAATTAAAGAGATCAGTTATTCATGTTTCATTCTACTTATTTAAAAGAATTTCGTCAGAAAAACTCGGTAAAATGGTAAGAAGTTTCTACCATTTTCTCGAGTTTTTTGGCTGGAAATGGCACGTATTTCTTGACCTGAGTAGAAACTAATAGATTGTTTTTATGGACAAACTCGTGTATCAATAAACATTTTTTTGTATTTCAAAAATAGATAAAAAATACAGTAAAATGATTACGAATGAAATCAATAGACTAATAAACATAAATCATATTAACCTTTGTTTATAATGACACATCTAAATAATACAAAAGATTTACAAAAAATTAATTCAACTAAAACTACAATAGCCATTGGAAATAAATAAGAGTTTGTAATGATCATTCTTTCATATTAATTCATAACACTTTTTATATAGGAAAGCTGCTCTAAAGCGCAATTTCTGTGTAATGAAATACGAGCCGATGCCGACTGAAAAATTGTAAGAACTTGGAAGCAGGAATCCAGCGGCTGGCTCTGTCCAATTACGATCTATTCTGATCGAAATTCAAAAAGTCCAACTATCGGTTTCCTATTATTTTTCCAAGTTTTCCGACCGAAAATCCATGGATCCAGGCGCTGACATCACCAAATAGAGATCTACGTTCCATTGGCATGGTCTGTCTTTCAGAACCTGTGTACTTTCTATCAACGTGACATTACTATGCAAAACATATATTGACTATATACAGTAGGTCGTCACTGTCTGGAGAAGAAAAAAAATAAAATATTAACATAATAATAAGAATGTTTTCAATGTATTTAATGAATCAATTAAAGACGTCAAAATCTGTCCTCTAATATAAATGTAAATCAGAAACAATTTCGAGTTCCTGACGTATGAAAATATTCTCAATTTCAAAGATATTTTTCTAAGCAATTATGATAACAGTATGATATTAATATATCATAGGAGAAACTAGAACTAGATATCTGACTACAGCACAAGTGAGTAAAATCTCCTTACATATATCGATTTATTAATCCACTCAAATTCAAAATATAAGAGATTTCTTGTTTGTTTATTTTTTTTCGTTTTTCTACAACGAATAAAATCAATATCACGATTGAATTTTTTTCTTGCAATACTTATTCGCGAAAATTAATATAACCTTTTTCTATTGTTAGAAAAGAGGTTAGTCGAAAAAAAAAATAAGTATTCACATAGCACGAACACTGTATACCTCGATATCTACATTTCTTCATGAAAAAAAATGAACCTATTAAAAATTTAGAAAAAAAAATGACAAGTAGGTTCGATGTTTTGTTTGAACGTCTGTTATTTTTAGTATCTTTTTGTGTACTCAAAAAGTGAGTACACTACTAAAATCGGGCAGTGTGTCCGTCCGTCCGTTTATTCGATAACTTTTGAAAGGAGAGTCCAATCGCGATGAAATTTTCTACACAGTTTAGTCTTAACAATATCTCGGTCGAGTTCGAAGATGAGAAGGATTGGCCGAACCATTGCTGAGTTATTGCAAAAATAGTCATTTTTCCCTATGAGAAGATAGACCCTTCTCTGTTTTCATAAAAAACGTTTCCTATCATAGTCAAATAAAACCCCAACTATTATATACCATTCGATAGAGAATTTCACGAGCTACAAAATGGTATATAAAACATAAAGAAACAAGAAAGCTAACTCGCCTATTGCAAAGATAATTAATCGGAATGCGGTTCTGTTTTTGTCCACGCTCTATGTGATCCACAATTAGAGCTCTATCTTCCCATCACAGAGATGATAGTTCGAGGTTTTCTAGAATGGAGAACTCGAATCTATGTTCCATTCGCCTCGAAATCCCATTGGTTGAACAGTAACCAATAGAAATCAAGTTATAGGAAAAACGAATTTCTCAGGGTAAATCAAGGTGAAGAGTTCAACTCTGAGCTCTATTCATCTCTAAATCCTATTGGTTGAGCAGTAACCAATAGAAATCAAGTGATTACAGAAAGGGTTTGCCAGGAGAATTTTGATGTCCACACATTCTAGGGTTACTCATCTGTCTCATTCACTTTTTGAAGCACACATAACTCTCGGATTTGAATCCGAGGTTTCCACATTTTTTTCTATCGAATTGATTATTTCATATTTGAATGGTTTCTTGTCATTGATTTTTTAGCTAATAATTCATTTTCTTACCATTCCAGAAAGAAGATCAAGTGCACATAAATGAATTGATTCATCTTTATCATCAAGACAACACATTATTAAATCACTATGTATTTGAACACTTTTTGGATATGTATGTAAGATTTTCGACATAGAAAGTAAACCAAGATATTTTACTAAAAAATAATATAAAAATTTTTTAGGCAAGTTTTTGTACACATAGTTGAATTGAAATATTATGATTTGGTAAACCCGATGAAATTGATACAAGAACTTAAATAAAAACGTATTCAATTAAAATTTATCTCTTTATTTCATTTGACCAGCAATCACAGTATTAATACATTCATATAAAAGAGACATGGCTGAATTACTATGAATTAAATTTGTCAATGGCTCTATTAATTTTTTGCCTAAACGAAGTTCTAATGGTGTTAATGCACCAAACTAAATACAAACAACGAAAAAGAAATCCATTCGAAAACAAAGAAGTTAAACAAATTTTATTTACTAAATTAATAATTTTAATAAGCGCCCAATTGTTAGTTGATGTTGTCAAAAGGGGAAAAAACATGGAGCTAAAGCAAGATCATTTTTTGGATTACGTCTAGCTAATTCACAAATAATATTCACAGCAGCTGCTTGTACACCTGAAAATAAAATGTTAAAATTCTTGTTTTTTTTTATTTAATCAATTTACCTGAATCGGAATCTTCAAGTTTTTCTTTTAAACGTGGAAATGCTGGTTTAAGAGCATCAGAATTATTAAGAAATATTTTATATAAAAGTAGAATAGCTCATTTACGAATATATGGTTTTGTTGATGTCATCTAAAAAAATTTATTTAAACAAATAAATAGAAATAGAAATACAATTATTTCTTACACGCGTCATTATATCATTAGCTAAATCATGTGTAAGATCACTATTTATAAAACATGAAAGACTACTCATACCAATATCTGCTTCATACATTGATGGACTATTTAGATCCTTAAAAATATTCGTTTTATTAAATACAATGATAAACAGAAAAATAAAATTAACCTTTCGAATCATGAAAACATTATGAAGCAGCTGTAGATAACC
The DNA here is from genome assembly GCA_905250125.1 of Rotaria sordida. NCBI lineage: Eukaryota > Metazoa > Rotifera > Eurotatoria > Philodinida > Philodinidae > Rotaria > Rotaria sordida. The sequence continues at coordinate 11,481 of CAJNOL010004703.1, forward strand.
AATTCGGTAAAACAAAAAGAAATTACGCATAAATTAGAATCTTTGACTATCGAACTATTTTTTATTAGTAGTCTATATTTTGATCGGAAGGAAATGTCGAACACAAAAAAAACCTAGAATAATGAAAACAAAATTGATTTAAAAGATATAATTATCACAAGATTAATGTCAGATTATGTTCAAATAAATCTATCATCGGTCATTCTGTGCAATAAAATAGATAACAATATGGATTAATACCGTTTCATTACTCATTACTTATTACGTAAGAGATAAATTATAAAGATCTCAATCACCATTGTATCACTGAGTACTATCAACAAAGATTTAAATTTCATCAATTCAAAGAACGATCAACCGCTTTAAATCTTGAGTAGGCCATCTCTATTGAGTTATAATCTATCACAAAATCAAATTTCCCATCAACTCGTATTGTCGTACACTTGTCTACGTATGGTTTAATGTGACTCTTGAAATGACCGCCATTTAAAGCGATCCTTTAGAAATTGGGAAGTAAAGAGATTTTGCTAGTGTCACACTTTAACCTCGCAATGAGCCTAGCTTTTTGGTATGTTCTGGAAAAATTTGAATAAATATAAGAGACAATTGGGTGTGGGTGTGGATGTGGGTAAGGAGAAGATTACAAAACCATCCACATTCGCACCCACACCCATACCCCATCTTGCAAAAAAATTGAACAACAGTTCCAATATCTCGATTGAATGTTGTATAGTGTACTTCTTGAAAAACGTTAAAAAAGAAAGTCTGTGAATCTCATTACATGAACATCGATATATTTTCTGTGACATTTAAAAAAATTAATTCTTTACAACCCATATTAAGCGTTATTAGAAACATGAATAGAACGATCCGATAAAATCATTGAATAATTATTCTAAGAAAAAGCCAATTTTCTAAATAGTTCAACTATTAACATTGCATCCCATTGTAGAATTTCTCATGCTAAACAGTTTCCTTTTAAAACTTTGTTCAGATGAACCTTTGAGTACAAAAACTTTTCTTTCATAGTCTTTATCGTCACACGGGAGTTCAGCACGAAAAACGATCACATTCTAAAAACGTTCACTACAAAACTGAAAAAAAAGTTCTATAGCTGTACAAAATCTTAAAAAAAGGTTCTCCCGTGTCTACACAGGATAGAATTGTCGCCATCAAAACTATAAAGATTTCGAATTCACGTACGAAATCTTGTTAGGCTCAACTAGGCATGCATCTAGCCTAAATGTTTGAGTTCGGACTTGAATGCAGTCATTTTCAGTTAATTAATAAAAGGTAGCAAAAGTAGGCCAAAAGAAAAGACTTTAGAGTCGGCTATAGTAGGTCTATGTATAATGACATCAATGATTCAAAAACAGAAGAGCTACAAGCATCCGAACAGAAAGTCAACGATGTTTGAAAATACTCAAACTCGAACTTAGCTAAACCTTAGGATGGCTCCATGGTCACTCATGTGCTTAAGAAGCGCTTGAATAATCGCCTAAATACTCAATGCTATCTGAACCTGTTGGACAGTTACCGTAGCCGAACCGTGCAAAGAAATCCGAGCATGAATTGTTTGGCCTTGTTGGCTGTTAAAATAGAGTTCGGGTTCGTTGCATGCCCATTGCTCAACAGAGTCTGCAAAACGTTCTTACATGAGACCAAATCTTGAGGTTCTATACTACAACCCTTGATACAAAACTTCTCAATATTTTTCTTAGATGTATGTGAAAAGCCTCGAAAAATTCTTCTACCAAATCTATAATTTCAGATAAAATTAATAAAGATACATTTTAACTTCAAAGGTTTAAGACTAATGGATACGATCTTAATAAATTAGAATACGGTTTGTTGGAAAAAAGGATACAATCAAAGTTCAACAGTGTTTTTACGCAAGATATGTTCACCAACTAGAAATTGACAACCTTAAAGAATTTCACATAACAAAGGAATTCAACGCTGTTCACGATTAACGAAGAAATTCAAGCAAATCTAACACTTCGATAGAATACTGTTTCTTTGATTCTTTTCCTAGATTGACTTGAATTCCTTCTATCTTCGATTACGTTGGCTTCTATGCATTTCCTTAATTTTCCAATACGTGGACAGTGACTATTGATGAAGATCAATCAGGAGCAACATGAAGAATAAGACAAAAGTGTTTTTGCTTTTTATACATCAGCTAAAACAACAGTGATACATCTTAAACCAAAATTATTCTGAATTGATATCATTATATGGAACTTAATCGAGTTTTCTTGAGTATATTACTTTTCAAATGACCGTTGGGTGTGGGTGTAAAGTGAGCAACGAAAATCCATTTTACCCACACCAGAGATGTTCATGGCAGCGCTGCCGCATTTTTTTTTCGAGGACATTGAAAAACTGCATGAATTTAATAGAATTTCAGGGTTTACAAATGAAACACTCTGAGGATGAATGAATCTGATGAACTAGTACCAATATTTCTGGTCAAATAGAGTTGCAGAAGTGAAATTAGAAATACGTTTTTAAAAACCATCGCGGCAGCGGCAGATTTTTCACGAAAAATTGACTTGTTTTTTTTTAGTTTTTGATGAAAAATCAACCTTCAAAACCTATTAAGAAGCCTTGATTTTAAAAAAAAAACTTGGCATGCGGTCTTCAGAAAATTTATCAGAAAAATCTAATGTTCCAGATTCGATGCAGTTTCATATTCTCTTTTAAACTGTGAAAAGCACAGATCTCTGTTTTAATCTTATCAAAATGATTCCCAAAATATTCATCTATCTTTTAATTTGGGTGT
>CAJNOL010004704.1:0-14256 GCA_905250125.1 Rotaria sordida
TCTCGAGTACTCTTCAAAACAAAAGACATGTCGTGGATAATCGAACGAAGCGACGATGCACCTTCAGCCATTACTACTCAAGATAATACCGTTACCTGTCAGAAAGAAGATTTCTATGACGGTCCAATCAACGTCCTTTGGAAAGATCCGGCTGAGAAATCGGGACAATATTACTGGCAAATTGAATTTTTAAAGTTAGACAAACAAGGAACCGTTGGTGTTGGTCTAACAACACAAGATCATTTCAAAGCTGGCTATGCCATAAAGTTCATGGAATATAATGGTAAGTTAATGAATCTTTGTTCAGATCCAAAAGTTTCAACCTCAGAGTGGCTTCATATCTCTCTGTTTATAAATACATTTACTTACATTACTGTTTAAGTTCTCGCTACTTTTAGGTAACTTAACTGATGGTAGCGCTGGTTTGGTTCTCTCATTTGGTGACTGTATTAAACAAGGTGATAATATTGGCATTTTGCTCAATCTAACTGACAGTGAAATGAAAGTGTATTTGTTTCTCAATGGCCGACCATTGGGCATGGCATTCCATGTGCAAGCTCCATTTCCAAAACCCTTATTTCCAGGTGATTATTTATGCGTCTTTCATTCAATATTTAGTTTAGTTTCTCAATCTTTGTTCTTAATCTAGTCATTAGTTTCAATACAAATGGTAAAGCTAGAATTATTCATTCACAACAAGTTCCAACTTCGCTCGATCGACAAGAAAAACAGTTCAATGGCATTGAAGGTCACTGGAAACTGGTGGACTATCCACAACACAGTGACTGTACTGGCTATCATTTTCATCTTTTTAAACAAGATGAATCCGATCAAAATACGTACCGTCTATCAACTCGTGTTATAAACACTATGAATAGCATCTTTCATCATGATCCGTCCACAAATCAATGTCAAAATTATAGCGGGATGTCAACAATGATGGGAGAAGACGAGGAATCGATGCGAAAGGAAGATGTGATCAGTAAACTGATTAATGGTATAACAGATTTTAAGTTAAAAGGAGAACAATTGGTTATAACATCGAATGGAAATCAAGTGAAACTTGAACGATATACACTAGAACCTCCACAAACATGCACGAAAAATATTTTTGCAGCAGAATATTAACTATCGGATTTACAGTTACAAAGAGAACTACACAGAAGTAGAACTAATTTCACTTGTAGAGCTTTTATTAACGCGCACATATATTTATTTGACTTAAATAAAATAATGTCTTGATTTAGTCTTTCTTTGTTTATTTGTGTGAGCAAGGGTAGAAGTGAGTGTGGGCGTGAGCGTATTCGGATAAGATACCCACACCCATACCTAGGAGTGTAACAAATCCTTGTTTATCAGCATAAAGATTGTAAATTTTCGATATGAAACCTACCAAATTCAACCAAATCTTTGTGTCAGTTATAACCAGTTTTTATTTGCTCTACTCGATACTGGTACAAAATTACCAAATCTAAAAAAGGAATTTCTGAGATTTGGTAGGATTTGATGAAAATATGATAGTTTTTATCAAATCCCATCAAATCTTAGAAGTTTCTTTTTTAGATTTGGTAATTTTGTACTAGTAACGAGTAGAGCGAATAAAATTGGTTACAAATGACACGAAGATTTGGTGGATTTTCCTATCGAAAATTTACGATCTTTATGTAGAAAAATAGAATTTGTTGCATCCCTACCCACACCCACACTTCACATTCTATCGTATTAACTGCTCTTTGTCTTCACATCATCTATGCACAACTCGTGACCAATACATATTTTTTTTTTATATGTCCGATGTCAATTAAATCTTGTGTTTATGTCTTTCAAAAAGCGATAGTTTTTTGTTTGTATATGTTGCTTCCTCCTGTTACATATGTTACTCAATGTTTTTTGCATGTTTTAACGATTATTGATTGATATCATTACATTAATTTTAGTGGTTGTTTATCTTATTCAAATATTCATTAGTGGTGCTTCATTTTATTATCTAATGTTGTCTTGATATCTTATCCTACTAGCAATCACAAATAGAAACAACAAGAACAATTAAATCACTAAAACTAAGAATCAACACGAAGCCCAGTGGATCTTGCGATTATGAGTTTGGGTGTGGATGTTGAAGAATAGAAGAGCTGCACCCACATTCTGAATTCGAAACACACGTATTCTGCTAGAATTCAGTGAGCTCTATTCCATCACCACGAAAAAAGAGAAAAAGTAAGATCTAGTGAACTTTTGAATTCTGAGAAGCTTACACACATTATAAATATCTTGAAATTCGAATATGTCGGTCGTACATGACAATAGTAGCTCACATTTTGAACTTGTTAGTTTGGCTACAAAAGCCTTAATTCGACTCGAATGTATCGAATCTATTTAACCTATCATTCATATTACTCGATTGCTAGAATCCTTACAGAAGTATTAGACAAAATTCTGTCAACATCTTGACAAATTTTAATCAAAGACCCATTCTAAATTGTGATATGAGGATTCAGTAAAAGTTTTTGGTGGGTGTTTTCAATATTGGATCTTTCTCGGTTGTCTAATACAGGCTCTCTTAATTTTTAATAAGTTACTATCGTAAAAGTATCAAATCGAAAAAATATGTTTAGCTTTCTGCTGTTTATGTGAATATTTATATTCGTATAGATCATATGCAGGTAATAATCAATATATGAACAAAAAGTGAATTTTGTTTGGACTTGTTCGATCCTAATAAATGCTTCAAAAAAGAAAATTCAAGAACTTTATAAAATATGATTGAATCATACGTAAGACCAAGCAATTGGAAATGGTAGTCCGTTAGGACGACAACGACCGATTGCGAACTATTTTTTACGGTTCGATTTAGAATATCTCAATAGAAAATAGCAAAAGTCCTATTTTTTTTATAAAGCTGACATCTGACAATATGATAAACTTTTTTTAATATGCATGTGTATTTTCAGCGATAGATTTCAAAGAAGAATCCAGCAAACAATGAGAGATGATGGTTCAATCGAATTCAGTCGAGAGTCAAGCGAGTTATGATGACAAACATTTATTGTGTTACATAGTTCGATAAATATTTTTAGGAATTCTGTATTTATTATATTATTAGTTTTGCTTGTGTACTACTAAATTTATATATCTTTATAATAATATGTAACCGTTTCTCATTATTTATTCTATTAGTCTTGAATCAAGTAAAATGATTTAGGTTGTATGCCCATTGTTAACTAGAGTATTATTTATTAATATAATTTCATGACATATGCGACAAAGATCGTTTATCACAACACTTTCTTATATTTTAGCGCAACGTAATTTATCTTTATTAATTAAAATATAAAGATGATAAAAAGGAATTAATGTTAAATAAATAAAATTGATCGAAAAAAAAATGTTTGATTAATAAAACTATTAAAATTATTATCCATTAGATAAAAGACTAAAATTTCCACTTCCATAAGTAGCTCCATCTCCATAAATATGTAAAGTATAAGTATCTGTTGATCTGTAATAATGTATACTTGAATCATTTTGTACATCATTCGTTTGCCAAGTATTTCCATACGATGATATTGGATATTCAAATGCATATAATATATTATCGCCTGCACTGTGTCTAATGTCTGTAACTTGAAAATAATGAAAATTATAAATAGCAGTTCCAAACCATGCTTGACTAAATTGTTGAGTGGAACCAAATGATGATGATATTGGAGTTGAACTTGTTGAAACCGTTGCCATTGAAATTCCATATAAATTTGAATATGATAAACATTTATCTGCTTTTATTTTCCATGCTGTTAAATCTCGATAAGTACTATTCGATATTAAATATGATTCAAGTAAATAAATATCACGAGAATCTAAAAGCATTGGACTTCCAGACATAACATCATCTGGATCCCATGCATTCAGCATAACCCGTAAATTTAATGCATGACAATAAGAGATCATTGTATTTTGACGAGAACGAGTTACACCATAATCATAACTGAACAAGATCATTTTTTATGTTTTAAATATTGAGAAAAAAAAAACACCTTACCCAGCATCATCCCAGAAGATTCCTTGGATCCCCATAGCTGCCCATTCATCAACAGTGGTTTGCATTTGTAAAATAGATAAGTTTTGTGTTATCACTCCAAGATCAATATAACCAAAAGTTAATTTACCAATGTTATTTAATGATTGAATAATTGTTTGTGTATTAACATGATCACCATGAGATTTTTCAGATATTCCATCACCAAAAACAATCAAATCAAATTGACTAAATGTGATAATAGCTGCAGTTAACTTCCAATTAGCACCATGAACTAGTGATGGCCATCCATAATAAATACCAAGACGTTTAGGAACATTCACGATTAATGATGTTGAATTATTACTCAATCCTAAATTCAACAAAAATAGTATTCATTATAAATAATTAGTTATAAATAATTTTAATTTATTATTACCTGTATTAAATTTTAGAATAATAATAAGTGGAATAATAGCAGTAATAGCTACGAGAAATAATATACCAATAATTGCTAAAGCTAAACCAAATGTAGTTAAACCATTTGTCGATGTACAACAGCATTCTAAAGCATAAATTCCTCTCCTCTTCCTCCGAGATCGTTTATTTTCATTGGCTGAATCAAATCGAACAGGTTTTCTCTGATCATGATTAACGCCAATCAATGATATTGGAATTATACGTGTCTAAAATCAATTTTAGAAAAAAAGCTAGTCCTTAACAAGAAAATAAATACCTTCATTATTTTTAGGTGGATGCACGTTTTAAAATTCAATAAATGTACTTTGTGCTGTCGTTTTTATTTGAATAATAACATTTTTCTGATTTTTACTTTTATATTCTTCTACACAATAAAAACATCTTCCAGTGAAACCATATGAATAGACAAAAAGCATCGGTATTCGAAGTCTTTCTATCCTAATACATAAAACGATTTTATTCTTGTTTTAGTTTACTTTCACTTCAGATGAAATCTTATTTTAATGTTTTAACAAAATATACTTGCTTTTATTTCATCATCAAACAAAAACAATCCATAAAAAATAAAAATAATTGCTTTCAATACTATTGAAATAGCATTGCTTAAAACATTTCTACTGAAAGCTATTATTGAATCTATTTTTTAATGTTCAATTACTTCCAGAAAGACAAGGGTTAAAATAATACTCTCATTTAAAGAATTCGCTCATAATAAAGGGAAATTGTTTTTAAATTTGAAAAGATTGTTCATTTTCAAGGTTTCATTTGCAGATCAATTCTATCAATAGTAAAAAACGAATTAACCGAAAATCTCTTTGAAAATACTTAACAAATCACAAACAATACAATAAGCCAATAAATTGAAAACATTTTATTTAACAGTCGAGAAAACATCCTCTTTTAAAAGATGTTTCATTTTATTATCAAATTGTTTCAACATCGACTAATGAGAATTTCTCATGAACAAAACTGTGTTTGTTCTTTATAAATTAATAAAATTAAATTGAAATACATAATTAACTTGGACACTAAAATGAAAATAGAATATGTTTATTTGATATATTGGTGATTGTTTTAGAGAATGATTAACCTGTTGCCCCTTCGTATTTTCATTTTATATTAACATTTCAATTCTCAAATATATACAAAAACCATTTCGCTGTTTATTAGTTAATAAATTGGATAAAATTTCAAAAGCGAACCTTTTTTTTATGAACTGACATATGTAATCCAGTGGTTTAACCAAAGGGGACGCAAATGGATAATTGCCCATTTCATTTGGAAATTTGCCCTAACGTAATTTTTATTAGTAAGGTTTTACTCATTGGGGGTGTGGGTAACTCTTGTATAGCTATCCACACCTCATCCATACCCACACCTCATCCACACCCACACCCGCATCTCAGTTTCGTTGGATGAATTTATAAGAAAATGTATTATAGGAACACGCATATCATCGTACACAAGGACATTGATACAAATGTCAATATTCACATTCACATGTACCATTTTCAAACGTTCGATACTAGCTGTGTTGAGACTGCGAAGCAGTATACAATACTGAAACAGCTGAATATTCAGTCGAGGGTCAAACGAGTCACACAGACGAGCGTTACTTGTTAATTTTCATCTTTTTGTTTCAAGAAAAATTTTAAAATATTTTAAAATAAAATTGAAAATGATTTTTTCTGTTCTCGTATGAAAATTAGTAACTGCAACACTCATCAACAGCCTTTGAAACAACACCAATAAGGATCATTCATTGTAGAATAGCTACATCCACCCGAAGAAGCACAGTATCCTATAGGAAAACCAGCATTACAACCATAAGGAAATTCTCCAGGGCATTTGCCATCACAGGAAGTTGATACAGGTGCTACCGTAACTGTTATTGGTGCATCTGTTGGCGGATTTGTCAAAGCTGGTGGGTTTGTACCAGATGGTTGTTGATTACAACCGTTGAAGCAACACCAATTAGGATCATTCATTGTAGAATAGCTACATCCACCTCCTGCGTTACAATATCCATATTGAAAGCTAGGATTACAACCATACGGATATTGGCCTTGGCATTTACCATCACAGTTGGTTGTTATTGGTGCTGTCGTAACAGGTGCTATCGTAACAGGTGCTGTTGTAACAGGTGCTATCATAACAGGTGTTGTCGTAACAGATGCAATGGTACTAGAACCTGTTCCACCTGAACATTTAATTCCTGACATAACTCCAGGTTTATGTATTCTTTGTGTTCCTGTTTTTAAAAAGCAACGAAAAGAGAAAAAAACCCATGAATTACAGGCTGCCCTTGCATTGCACTCAGCACAGCAAGATTTTGGATCTGCTGCTTGAGAAACGTCAAACTGTTCACCGGCAATATCACTATCCGTGAAGAAATAACATCCGTTAAAGCACGAGGGCGCTGGATCTGAAACTGGAAGTGGTGGGGTCGTTGTATCACATCTATCACCATACCAACCATCCATACAAACACATGGTTTATTTGTAACAGGTAAACTTTGTCCAAGATATTGAGCAACACAATTACCATTGATACATCCAGCAGCAGCACAAGTGTCAATATTACAATTTGAACCAGAAAATCCAGGATTACACAAACACTCTCCTGTTGCACAATCACAGTATCCATTTGTACAACTATTCGGGCATTTGTCAGGACAATGCTCAACATTACTTAATTGTGGTTGAGATCTACAGTTAACGGGTGACATGTCAGGAAAAGACGTACAAGCTCCTCTTCCTTTTACTGTAAGATAATTATCTCCAGACCAAATGTATCTTAAGAATGAAAAATTATTAAAAAAAAAAATAGTTTCCAAGAAAAAATTACCTTCGATCGTGCTGAGAGTGAACTGGATATGGACAGTTTCTACCGGCAACAACTAAATCAATCTCATCTCTCTTCCAACGATTTCCAAAGATAGGATCAGAAAATTCAATAATCCAATCAGAAGACACATCTCCTCCACCAGTCATTGACAATTTATATTTGTGATCCAAACCAGGAACAACAGTGGCACTGTAACCTTGCTTTCTGTCTCCAATTTGAAAAAATTTCAAAGTAACTGAACTTATGAGATTACCGAATTGCCAAAGTTCCAACTGCATCGTTTGAGAGTTTCCAGAATTTTGATTAAATGAGAATATCTAAAACATTTGAAGAGAATATAGAAAAATAATCACTTTTTCAAAAAACTGATAGTACTTCAAGTCGGCGAACAGGTCTTTTGCATAAAATAGCTCCTAAAATTACAAATTAAATAAGTTTAAAAATTAATTTATCAATAAACAAAACAGTGTTAAATATTTTTAGTTTTTCAACATACCACCATCATATTTTCTCATAAATTTACCAGTATTTTGACCTAAAAGACTAGCAACATCATTCAAACTAAAACAAGATGCACCATTATCCAATGCTAAAAGATAGGACCTTAAACAAAGATTAAATAAATTAAAAAAGTTCTTTGAAAGGAAAGAGAACAAAGTTCTACCAATATGGATTGACTATAGAACAAAATCCAGCTGGAAATAATTTATTCCCATTTAAGTTTTTCTCATCATCGGGTCCAAGTGTAAACATGGCACCATTGTTCGGTCCCCACTTTAATATTGAAAATTCATCAGATGTAACACCAGTCCATTTCATATTGACAAATACATAAGTTGGCATACAAAGTACTTTAGATGAAATTTTAAATTACAAAATTAATTATAAAGATAAATAAGAAATATCAACTACCTCCAGTTACTCCAATTTGACAATGATGACTTGACTCAAAGTTAACTTGATTATTGAAAATCATATTTTCCAAAATAAACGTTCCATGACCACCAGGCAAAGCCAAATTGCCTGAGTCATAAAACGAATCAGCAATATGAGAGGAACAACCGTCTTGAAAGTTTTTTGTTTCCTTCCAGTAAATCAAATTGTTGTTGTTAATGCTTGTATGAAATCGATACTGTAAATCACCAGTACTATATTGGCCGACAAACACATTGTCATAATCGATATTATGCATAAATGTCGCTGGTAATCCATTATCTTCACCATTTGTAGTCCATTCTTTACATGTGCTTAAAGTTGGTAAACCATTTTTATCAACCGATCTGTCGGTTTTTTTTGGGAATACACTTGCGAGTACATATGTACCAAATCTTCCACAACCATGAAAAGTGTTTCCTTCTAATCTTCCAATTTGCTGGAAACTTGGACATTCTAAACCATTTACGTGACCTCGACCACGATCGAATCCTTGCTCTTGATACAACATACCATTATAATTATTAGCAAAACGATTTCCAATAGCATAGTTAGTAAAACTCAAACCCCATAAACCAGCTTGATTTAATGTAGTATCAGCTTGATCATTGTCTGTGCCTTTAAAAACAAAAAGAAAAAAGAAAAACAAAACTGTGAAAATTTTGAAATTTAAAACTCACCTGGTATAGTACATCCCCTTTTTTCTCCGGATTTTGCCCAAGGACATATTCCAACATTATAAAATATTCTATTATACATTTCATTTCCATCTTCAACATATATTGTTGCACCACGAATATCATTATAAACATTATTCTCTATAGTTGCCAAATGTGTTCCATGAATGGTAGTACCTCTTTGATGACCATACTCAATAGCATTACCAATAATTTTGCAATCAGGACATTTACTAATTAAATGTAAATGTACACAGTATTTTCCTAAAATACCACGTTGACCACACTTCTCAATCCTTGTGTATTGTAAAGATAGAACAGAACCGTGGCCAATCGCAATTGTATGCAATCCAAGAGTGCATTTATTTCGGTTAATAGATTTCCAACATGAACAGTGATCGGCTTGAATATGATCCTGTGGTTTGCCGCCAGCAGCATCATCCACACAATTAACATGCTGAAAATCGTCTCCAGTAATTATAATATTACGTGCAAGGTTAATAACTTCAGCTTGCATGAGAGCAGACATATTTTGGCCTGTAAACAGGGTTGTTGACTTAAAATATGACGATATAAAACCAGTAGAAGTTCCGTCTTTATTAAGCAATTTTATAGTATTATTAGCTTCGAATCCTCCAATCGTATAATCTTCAGCATTTCCACTTGAGCTTGACATAGTCGGAGCTATAACAATTCTATCACCAATTCTCCAACCCTAAAGTATAATAAACGTTTACAGTATAATGAAAAACACTGAGAAATTCAACACTAACCATATCTTCAGGTTTGTGTAAGAGACTAATTGAAGTCATACCATATGTAGCTCTATTAGCTAGTAACGACCAAGTTCTAGCAAGAGAGCGACCACTAACATGTATTTTACCGGCATTATAGGAACCAAAGGCACGAGTAGAAACTGTTGGATGCTTGAGACCATTATTTTTAATATAAATATAACCTTGTTTACTCGTTAGATTCATGTCGAATTGGCCTCCATTGACCTACACAAAATAAATATTCAATTTCTCAAATTCTGATTAAATTATAAAGCAAATATTATTACAGCAATGTAACCAGCACACAACCATTGATCACTTGAAGATTGGCTGATGTCATTCCAAACTAACGAACCACTCAAAACTAAAGCAGCAACATTTAAATTGCTATTCATTGTAACGGTAAAGCCAGCTGGTATGGTGCATATAGTTTCCGTACCACAAAATATTTGTAAATCAGATGATAACATTGAAGTTGTTATTGATTTAGCTGTTGACACTGTAGCTTGATTCTGGTTCTTACATGTGGCTGACAAGTCTTGAGGAAGCGGTGCTGAATAAGAATCTTTTATTAGAGTATTAAAAGCATCAATGTATGCTGCTTCGTCTTGTTCAGCAAAAGCTTCATAGACATTGTTTGTTTGCATTAAACATGGTGAAATGAAAAAGAGTTTCAAAATGATTGATATTAACATCACATAAATGTATTTATTAATCTAAAAGTTGAAAATAATATACTTTGCAAGAAACATATCGGATGACCAATAATGAATGGTCACACTTTACATTAAAATATACCATAAGATGCAGCGTAAAAAGCTCTACACTTTATATAAGACCAACCTTTTTATAGTTGCACTTTTTGTTTTGAAAATCAGGTGAGCGATCAAATTTCGACCATGCAAAAACAATATATTTTTTTGTACAAGATGAATTCGTTTTTTCTTATTTCATCTTTTTATCACCTGATATCTTTTATTTAAAAACAAAAAAAAAGAAAACATACCACTAGATGCAGCGAGAAAAGCCCTAGAATTTACACAGTAAAGCTTATTGTAATTATTTTCAAAAAAAGCAAAATCCTCTGAGATCAATTTTCAGATGGTCGAAATTTGATCGTTTCAAATTTTGCAGGCTTTGCAAGCAAAAAAGTGTACCTGTTATTTAGAGATGAAAATATGAAATGTAAAGTGCAGCCATTCATTATTGGTCACCCAGTATTATGCATAGAGTATGAAAACTTAATTAAAAAATGAAAATATAATTGTAAAATCGTTTGGTTATCATAGATATTAATATTTTAAATGTATTTAAAACGAAATTTAGCTGGGCACATATATTTTCTAATTTCCGAAGTTGTAAACAGTTCTCAGAAATACCTTATTGCCCAATCAGTATTTCCAGAAACCGTAAAGGTATTCTCAGAAACCAATATTGTCAGAGAGCGTGATTCAAAATCAAAATGGATATGTGAAAATACCTTTTCGATTTCTTCTGCGGTACTTCCTCGAATACTTAAAAGGTTTTCAAGCTTTCTGAATCAGAAAAAAGTATAATGGAAAACTTAAATGTGTTTTTGATTTTCGATCGACAGCTTGCAAACATTTTGCGATGTTCAGAAAACTTTAGAATCTTCTAGAACAAAATCTTACTAAGGATCAACATACTTTTCCAAGAAACCTATTCGGCGTTCGAGTTCCCTATTTTCAGCTTAATTTTCACTCAGTTTTTGAAGTTTTCAATAAAACAAAAAATGGCATAGATTTTGATTGCAAAAATGTATTGATTTAAAGAAAGAATTATCGACAGCTAAAGTTATACTAACTTTACATTACCAACTTACGTCCAATTTTAAATATATAAGAAGAACAGAAGGAGTTATATACGTATATAAGCGGTTAATCATGAAAAAGGGGATTCAATATACCGTATAGAAATACAGCTTAGATATGACTATGAGGGATTGAGGAGAGAAATCAGAGATTAATGAAAAGGTGCCCGCAGCGCAAAAATCAAGTGAAATTTTTTTTTTCAACTTTTTTTATATCATTTAATAGAGCTTGAGTTGCTGATCACGAAAACGCTAGTTTTAACTCTAAATGAATGTTTTCTTCCAGTCGAAAAATACGAAATACTCGATGGATGTCGTTTTCTTCAAAAAATACATATTTTTCAAAATGTGCGAAACTTTCTATCGTTCGGCTTTTGGAGATAAGTTTTTCAGATGCAGCATCAAAAATTGAGTACAGGCAAGTTGTTAAATCGGCTCAAGACTCCCAAACTCTATTAGTGGTAACGCTTCGAATCGCGTCGAGAGAGATACGTATAGGTCGATTTTGTAAACCTATCTCGTTTTATCACGTAAGCGATGAAGTCAAATATATTATCTCATTCGATTCATCATACCATCAATCACAAAGTTACGTATCCTTTTTTATTTCCTTTTATTTTCTTCGCCAAAAATTGGACTTTATATAAAAAGATTACCATATCTGGAATTAGCGTAAAAAATCGAGTCCATTAATGCATATTTTAATTATTTCTAATGATTTCAGTTTTTTTTCGAGTTTTCACCTGTTACGGTGGCTGAAAATTTCACCAAAAAATCAAACGTGGGTGTAAGTCAATACCAGATCTATATCCCCACCCACACCCACATTCGATATTTAAGATCGGAGAATGTTTTTAACTCGTGTTCAGAGAAATTCTCCAATGTGAAGTTTGTTCGTACACAAATTAGACCTTGCAATGGGCTGAACTAATTAGTGCAATCGAAGAGTATTGACAGTAAAACTTTACTATAGTATAGAAAGGTTAGGAAAACTTTCTTTCTCTAAGCACTGGTAGTACAAATAATGCTCTATATTTTTGCAATATTTCATTACTCATTAGCTTATATTACAGTAACAAAATCTCGATAAAAGCTACTGTTACGATATATGACAATAATACTCATGCTCATTTCAAAGAAAAATTTGGTGGATGGCTATTTTTTGAATAACTTTCAATAGAGACAGTATAGAGAAGTGAAGTTTTTCCCATTGGAATGGAGAGGTAAAGAAACAATCAAATCGTAAATTATAGATTTTTCTAGTATACTTTCTAAAATTCTTTTTAATCCATTTTCTAATAAAAATGGTAGGAAAAAAAGGTTTGTTTTTTTATCAAAAGGAAAGAGCAAAATAGTGATTTTTCTTCACAAGAATTGCTAGAAAAAGCGACTTAGAGTTTCTAGTAGAACACCTATAAATTCTGAATAAGAAACTTTGTATATGTGAGTATTATGCAATTTTATGGATCTTAATTTGGCAGTTCAAATGCACCTCTAACAATTGTAAACTCACTATATACATCTCACAAAATCGATCTATTTTCAAAAAGTTGATTCAAAATTTTAAAAAAAAACTAGATCACAATAAAATTGTAATACATGATTCGATGCGTCTTCATCTCCTCTTCTCAAAGAGGAAAATCTCAGTTCTCTATATTATCTGTACCCAAAGTTATTCAAAACATACCAACTCACTTGTTTTTTTTTTTCTTTGAAATGAATATTCGTGTTATTGTCATATATCATAACAAGCAGCTTTTATCGAGATTTTATTATTATGACATTAATTAAACAATGATGAAATATTACATAAATAGAGAGCATTGTTTGTATTATCAGTGTTTACAGAGAAAATTTTCTGAAACTTTCTATGTGATATTAAAGTGCTACTGCCACTAATTTTTGGTTGTCCTAAGTACGTCCAATTCAGCTCGATCCTACTCGAACTCGTTTTTAAAGAAAGATTCCTAAATGTAGAATACTGTCTTCAGCTAAAAGTATAAGGAGAATTTATCCATATAGGTTGTTTCTCAAATTGAGACTGTTTTAGGGAAATTATTTTGCTTCATCATGTTCCACAGTTCAAGAATCAATTCCAACAACAAAACTGATTTCTGAGTTTCGTGAACAATATCAAACTCAAACAAGCAATTATCAGTAAACAATATTGTAGTTAAAGTTAAGACTATATTTTATTTTGTACACATTACTCCGAGTTTTTCGAGAGAATATAGTTTTTCCGACAATAATTGTGACGTTTCCGATGGAGTTTATTGTGTGTCATTATATACACTTACTGTATGGTTGAACTAACTGCTCATACATGATGTTTAACTTTCTCTTGTCATTTCTTCTTAACACATGCTGGGGTGTAGATGTGAACGTCGATGTAGGTGTGATGGTAGCATGAATATACTCATCCACACCCACCCACCCACTGTGATCAACTATTGGTGATCCATTATTGGAATAATTCAAATCGATAAATTTCGATGCTTTACTATTCGATAAATGATCATGTATATCTTCGATTTCGCGTATAAAACATAATGTACGCTGATTTGCATCGGATCCTAATAGAGTGTCTTTTAAGATTTTCTTTTCTGTGACTATGATTTAAAACGAAAAAGAACAGAGAATACAATCAAAGACTTGAGCGCAGAAATATGAAACCTACTCGAAATGAAAAAACCATT
>CAJNOL010004705.1:0-14251 GCA_905250125.1 Rotaria sordida
CTTGATCATGTTGTTTTGGAAAAAGTGAACGTCCACGTTCTCCAATTTCATTAGTTTCAGTACTTTTAATTATCGATTCTATAAATATATATAATAATAAAATAAAAAAATTTCATTAATATATATATATATATATATGAACACCCATACACGCACACACACCCTGATTATCAGCCAAAGGTTTTTTGATTTGAATCGAATATTCACCTCGAATTTGTTCCCAATCTGATTGTTCTGGCTTATCAAAATGAAGTACTAAACGAAGACTACCATCTTTTAAACGCTGATACCGTTCTATTATATATTACAAAAACAAAAATTTCAATACTACTATCTTCTATTCCAATAAACATACCAAAAATACCATGTCCTCGATAGGTTGTTCCTAAAAATTTAGGAGAAATTTTTTCCAATTAAAATAAAATGTGCTAGAGCGGTGATTTCCTATAACTAACAAGGGTGTTGGTGTGTGTGTGTGTATGTATATGTGTGTGTATTTGTTGATATTATACATACGTTCTTCAATAGGTTCATCTGATGCCTTTATAAAATCTTTAGATTCAACAAATACTCGAAGTGGTGTTTCTGGTATTGGAACTCGATTAAATAAAACATATATAGTATGTGGACCTAAAAGAATTATCATTTAGATAAAAGATTATAGAAAAAATTCTTTTTGTTTTTTTTTTTTGAATTTGCCTGAAGCAATTGGTTCAAATTCTACAGCAACATGACCATTTGATCGTTTAAGAACAGTAATTGGTAATGATCGATTATTTGGACCTGAAAAATTCGTATTGAATATAATTCGCTTTTTTTATAATATAGATAAATCCAACCTTTGATAGCAACTTTTAATGAACCTTTTCCAGCTTTTGTAGGATCAATAACAAAACGATTTATTGTATCGATTTGTATTTGATCAGGAAAATCAATTAAATAAACTGAAGATGGATCAAATGCATGAACAATTAATGGACTACCGTCAATAGGTTCATTATCTTTTGCAATATGAATTTCAACAGGACCTAAAATATTCTCATTAATATATATATATATATATAAAATTGTTAAATTCATTGAAATTATTTTTCTTTGAAAATTATGATCATAAATTTGCCACTTCATTAGATTTCATTTTCAATAAGTTAGAAAGATAGAGTGTGAAATCTGTATATTTTTTTATTTTTTATTTTTTATTTTGGTGAATGCAAAAGAAAGACTATAAGGTCAATTAGTTTTGAATAGTAACTATATTAATCATAATTTTTTCTTTGGTAGACTTAATATGAAAATAAATAATATAAATTGATGTAGTTTTTCATGCCCTATAAAATGACATGATGATCATGTTTATTGATTAGTTTATGTAGAGTAAGATAGGTACGACTATAAGCACCTTTGTGACCTTGCATAAAGTAATCGAAAAACAAGATCATTATGTCATTTTATAGAGAATGACAATCACATCAATCTACAGAGTAATCTGTGCTTTGCCCGAAAAGTACAAATATCGACAAAGACTTGAGCATTGTTTTTTTTTTATCTATTGAATTTTTTTTGCCACAATAAAAGACAGACTAGTAAGAATGCAGAAGAAAATAAGATCGAAACCTATTACGTTTTAATTTAATAATATCCTTTTTGAAACTTCTCGACAAGAATTATTTCATAAATTCATATATTAAAAAAAAACATAAAACATACCAATAACAGTAGGTTCATAGAAAATTCTTTTTCGTCCATCAATAAGATATTCAGTTTTGTAATTAATATTTTTACCATCAGCATCTATAACAAAAAGAAATTATTGTTTCTACATTTTTTTTTTTGTTTTGTTGCTTTTAAATCTTTTACCATATATAGTAATATGAAATTTATTATCGACATCTTTAAAACTAAATTTTGAAACAATATAAACACCTGGATCATTTAAATCTGTTATATCAAGTACGTGTACTTCAGGACTTGATCGAGCATCTTTCGAAGATATTTTATGAGATTCTTTAGGAATTATTGGTGAAGTTGTTTCTCTTAGTTCTTTAATTGGAGATGGTAATTGTGATGATGCATTAGATGATACACGTGATGATCGAGTTTCAGATGTTTCACTACTTATTCTTAAGTCTTTTCCAGTTAAAAGTGGCATAAATGAATCATTTGTCGTCTGATTATTATTATTATTATTATTACTATTTTTGAATTGTTTTTCTGGTAAGAATTTATCTTCTGGTGATGGTGTAATAATAGGTGATAGTGGTACATAATCATCATCAAATGCAAATATAGGTAATAAAGCAAAATTTTTACTATCATCATTTGATATACGTATCCAATGAGTACCTTGACAAAGAAAAAAAAAAGCAAAGCCGAATTTTGCATAGAAATTTAGTTGAATATAAAGAAAAAAAATTACTTACCGACACGAACAGGTGATAAAGCAATTGTTAATTCTCCACATTCATTTTTTGAACGTTGAAATGGTAATGGTCTTTCAAATGGATCTATACAACAAAACAAAATTTATATAAGCTTTTCTTTTCTTTTTTTTCTAATTTCTATTTGATCTTGATAACTTACCGCTAATATCTATTTGTAATTTATCAATATTATCAGTAACACCTTCAAATGTATGTTCAAGAACTTCTTTAACTTGTACACGAAGTACAGGTTCAAATGAAGTATTTGCACCAAATGACATTATACGCATTGGACATATATCAAGTAGATTGTTTTGTATTCGAATAAATACTTCATGAATATCTAATTAAATAAAATCAATGAATATATTTTAATGAAAATTTCTTTACATCTCTTCTACTAATAAAACAAATGAAGGAAATTATCCGCTATTTTTCTTTTAAATTGTTGCCATTAGATGGCAGAACTACGAGACTTAGGTAGGCGCAAGTATTTGCTTTTCGTTCTATCGGATTGATAGATTGATGCAGTACATTGAAAATTTTCCCACTATCTTCGGCTGCAAATAGTAAAATTTTCTGGCTTTCCAAGCAGGGGTGTCGAGCTCCTTCATCAGTAATCTTGTTTCAATGGCTAAGCTTAGATGTCTAAGAAATATTTGCAATATAATCAACAAATCCATAATGTACTTCCTTTTTCTTCTGTGAATACTAGTGCTTTACCATTAATCTCTTTTTTTCAATAAAGTAGATTGAAATTAAATGAAAACAAATATTGGCGTACTTATTTAAGTGCACGTCTTTTGAGACAAGTTATGAATATTTTTTTTTCATATGTATCAGCTTTATACAGTGGAAATAAAAAGCATGAACTGTCTTTCATCTGAATGGTACAAAAAGATCCATTCTCTTCCTCCTCTCTGTTTTGAACCTTTCGGTAGCGATCTAATAAAAATTATTGAGCGTACTCTAGATTCAAAACGTTCCGCCGCCTATGGTCATTACTATTCAATGTTTGTTATAGGATCTTGTGGGACATTGGAAATTGTCCCGAAAATTTTCGGTACCGGACAAACAGAATTCAGAATTCGAGTTTGTTGTTTTTTCCTAATATAAAGAAACTTGTTATATTTTTTTGAATTATTCAAATGATTAATAATCAGAAACCAATTGATTTTAACTTTCTTGTTGTTCGAATCAAGTATGAATCATATAACCTTGATTATATTGATAAAATCTTGGTAATACGTTTTATTTACAATAACGTTTCATTATTTATTATGTAGAAAATAGACAATTATGTATGCGTGAAATGTGAAACTAAATGCGTCTAGAATAATAGAATAAACATTCTTTATAAAATTAAAATAATGCAATTTAAGATCTTTTGTAAATTGATATAGTTCGATAGATTGAAGAATTATTTATTCTATTATCATATGATCTCAATACAAAAAAAAATTCACTGAAATTTCATTCAGATTTTCTCTTCTGTAGGGGCAATTTTAAACTTCAAAAGAGTCAATCGATTCTTCCAATGAATATCACCTTCATATCATATAAAATACTGAAACTAACCTAGTTTCGTTGGTACATATTCAATAATAAGATCTCGACTTAAATTTCGATAGAATGCCGCTGGAATTGTATGAGCTAATGGATCTAAACAATCACAATGAATTTTATCAAAGAGAAAAATTTGTTTTTTTTTTTTCTTTTTACCTTTTACAATAACATTAACATCACTTCCATTTATTTTACTATGATCAACAATTAATCGAGTTATATCTTCGATACCACCATTACGAAATATATCTGTTTCTTCAGCAACACAATGTATATCAAATATTTGTTCATCATTATTATCATCAAAACTAAATTGATAATAATCTATAAAATTAACACAAAAAATATATTTTGTTATTATTTAATCAATAAGAGAAACAAAAAAGAAATCTTCTTGTTTTTTTTTTCTATCTTACCGGTTGCAGTTAAAGTAAAATAAATTTTCCATTCTGATGAATCTCGTTGTATTTCAATTGGAACTTCATCACCATTTGAACCTAAAAAATTCAATTAAACTTTATAATAAACAAAAACGAAAAAGAAAAATTAACTCTTACGTCTTAATCGAATTTTTAAATTTTCATTATTAGAATTAACCATAATAAAATTTAGAACATTTGGATGAATTATTCTTTCACCTTCAATTATTCTTCGACTATTTGCTGGTAAAATATCCATTGATGCAAGAATAATTGGTGAATCATCAGTACTATTATCACTAGTTTGAATTTGATGTGTACCAGATTTAATAGGTTCAAATTCAATACGCCATCGACCACCAGAATCTTGTATTCGTGTATGTTTGATTATAATCTGATCGGGATCTAAAGAAAAATATGATTTTTCTTCGAACAATTGTTCTTATTGAAAGTTTCACTTTACAGTCGAAATTTGAGCGTATACCGAAAATATCTTCTCGAAAACTACAGATTTCGGGTTGGTGTTATAATGTATTCAAGGTTTGCCGTTACAACCGAATTTTTAAAATTTTGTTTTTATAATTTTTCTGGAAGTTTTTATTCTCAACGTTTAAAATGAATTTTAATTTTTTTTGTCGAATATGAATCCGAAAATAAAAGAAATCTGGTCCTATTACTTCATTTAAAAATTTTGTCAAATACTTACACTCACACCTTAGAAAAATCTGGTGATAAGCGGAGAATGAATCTTAGATAATAAAAAAAAGCAACAACATACCAGTGACAAACATCTCAAAATCTTCATAAATATCACTTAATGATGAATCACAAATTAACCAAGCAAGTTCACCAACTTTTGTTCCTTCTAATTGTCCACCAATTAAAAATTCATGATCACCAATATCTTCTTCCTCTTCTTCACCTTCTTGTTCTTGAATACTTTCTTTATTACTTGTTGATGAATCACGAATATGAATTTCAAATGGACTACCTTCAACTGGAATTCCATTAAATGCAATTGCAATTGAATGTTTTCCATGTATTTCTGGTAGAAAACCAATATCAAATTTTCTTGCTTGAATACTTTTAAGTTCAGCTGGTAATGTTCGTTGACCATCACTTATTGTTACTTCTAAATGACCTTCACCTGCACCATGTGTATCAACACTAAAAACTAATGGAACTCCAACAGTTCCATTTTCTATAGAACTAACACGAATTTTATTTATATCAAATACATCAACATGATAAGTTGATGTTGGTTGATCATCATAAGTTATTAATACTGTATGTTGACGAGCAATATTTGGTGTAAATTTTATTTGATAATGAGTTTTTTCATTTGATACTGCTGTAATTGTATGTGGAACAATTCGACCACCATGAGATTCTGTGATAAGTACAGAAACAGGTTTTGCTTCATCAAGATCGACTATTTGTTTTTTTTTTTAAAAGAAAAGTATTTAATTAAAATTAATAGAAAAAAAAAAGAAATATATGTATGGTCTTACTAGTAAAAATAATTGGTTGACCGACAATACCAGGAGGTATGGATGAAACATGAACTTGTTTCAAATCAGTTTTTATTGGTATTGTGAGTGGACCCACTTAAATAAGAAAAGAAATATCAATATTACATGAACTATAGATTTTATATTTATTTATTGCTGTACATAATCCATAAGAATCGATTGGAATTCTTACAAAAAAAAAGAGTCCTAATGGATGACTGATAGATGACAAAATTTTGTCTTTGTGCTTATTAGTTTTGATCTTGCTGATTATTTCGATCGCTGAGAAATAATTTATAGTTATTCAAATAAATCAGTTTTTTTAAATCGAAAACCCAAGTTGAATATCGAAAAATTGATCTATGATTATTATTGCTTAGTATCGATGATACAACTTTAAATAATGATTATGCTGATAACATTTGTTATTCAAAGAGTCAGTGATAGTTCTAGCAGCACAGCAATCCAGCGATTGTTACCCTATCGTGAATACAAGTAATAAAAAGAAATCTTATTCCCGAATCTCTCTAAGAAAATTTTTCAGAAGAGAATTAAAATTTTGAAATCGAAATAACCGCTAAGAGATGTCAACTACGGTTGTTAAAGTGCAATTTCAATGTCTACGAGGGATTACCCCTCAAGTGACACTCGCTGTTTGAGCTCATACTGGATCCATAGGTAGGTCTTAGTGAGAATAGCAAAAATCTAAAAGGATTCGCCTCCATTGACTTTTGGCGTCGAATTATGATCAGTTTACTGCATTTTTGACCCATTTTAGGTATTTCTCGAAAAACTGAATAACAGAGTTTTGGTTTAAAAGTTGTGTGTAATTGATAGGTGTAATGATTCTTGGAATATTCTGAAAGTTTCAGTCGAACAGAATGTTCCTTCGTCGAATTATTGAATTGTCAAATAAACTCGATTTTTACCACATGTCTATGGCGGAGATCTATTTTTGAAAATTCAATATCTTGACGAAGAAACATTCTTTTTGGCTGAAACACTTTTAGAATTTTCTAAGAATCATCCAGCTTGTATATAGACAAAATTTTGGATCAAAACTCCATTGTTCGGCCTTCCGAGGAATTATCTAAAATAGGTCAAAAATCTAGTAAACTGGTCATAACTCGGCAACAAAAACCAAAAGGTGACAAATCCTTTTAGGTTTTTGCTTTTCTCATTGAGACTTGCCTGTGGGTCCAATATGAGTTCAAATGGTGGGTGTCACTTGCGATTTTTCTCCCTCGGTACTAAAGCTCTCTGGTGAGTAACAACTACTGATTGAAATACTTCCATTAATTGATGGTTATTTTCAAAATAAAAAAAGAAACTTTGCAGCACTGTCAATAAAACAGTGCTGAAGATTCGACGTAAGTAAAAACAATCTTAGTATCTATTTAGAGTTTTGCAAATATTTTTTAATTATAATTTGATCTCTCTCCATTAAATATATTTGCTGATGAAATGTTCTTACATAATAAAATGCATTCGTTTTCCTCTGTTAACTCAAATATGATGTACCTTCCTTCTTCTTTAATCATGAGGTCTAGTATAAATAAAGTATATAATAAAAACAAAAATTTTTCTAAATCTAATCGTTATCTAAAGCTTCGGATTTTATTGGTTGCTGCTATGTTTGAATAAATACTATTTATTCATGAATTTGTAAACGTGTATAAAAATGATACGAAGAAATGTCTACACACGAGCGCGTCATTTGATTGGCTTCGAAAAAATATATCACATTATCTAGGAAGGTTTCGATTAAAAATCGCTACCTTCTTGCTGAAACCTTGAGTCTGCCATTGCAAAGACAAAAAAATGTTAAATCTACAGTGACCCTCAAAATTGATCATACACCACATGCAAGAATATAGAGATATATTACGATAAGATATCTCTTAGTTCATCTTTTTGGAAGAGAAATTGAATTTTTTTTTTACAATATATTGTCTATATATTTTGCATGTAATGTATAAACAATTTTGAATGATGACAAAGTACGTCATTTTTTTTAAATATTTCTAGTCTGGTAGAGTAAATACATGAGATAATGAATTGATAAACTATGAAAACAAGACTATATTTTGTCAAAAACTACAATTCGATATATTGAAATCATCTTGTGATATTCAAAAAGCAAAGTCATTAGTTAGGCATATGATTTATATTGAACGTCATTGTATATGTGATTGCTGTCTAAAAACCGTTTATGATCATAAGAAAAGAATAAGTGAGGGTAAAACAATGACGTTTTGTCACGGTGTTTAATGATCTATTGATCCGCCTTCAACAATCATACATCATGTCATGATTTATAAAGTGAAGGGCGGATACAATATTTTAACTATAGACTTAAGCATTTATTAAGTATAGTGTCTACTACTAATAATAATTATGTTGAAAAACATTGAAGGTCTTTACTTTGTGGCTATAAAAAAAAATTTTCTGCAACAAAAAAAAAAAAAAAAAAAAAAAAAAAAAACTAACACAACCTAAGTCAATTGACTTACAATTATTATCTCCATTAAATGATAATGTTACGATACATTCATCGAATGTTTCAGGTATAAATGCTATTTCATAAATATGAGTATCAATACGAGTTTGATCATGTGTTATTCGATTTCCATCTTGTTTTATTTTTACAGATAAATTACCATTACCAGCATCAGTTGTATTAACTAGAAGAAAAAAAGAAATTTTGTTTTTTTAAATTAAAAAAAATAAATCACAAAGAAAAATTCTACTAGTAAATTTATAGAGTCGATGTGAAACAGCAGGTGGTAAATCACTAATATGAATTTTTGTTACATCATAAACTTGACATATATATTTTGTAATAGTAAGTTGTTTTTCTTTATCATTATAGAATATAATTTGATGATCACCAATTTCATTTGGAATAAATCGAATTGCATAAATATTGAAAGATTTTTCTTCAATTTTTCCTTCTATACAATTACCAGATGGTGCTATTATATCAACATATATATTTGGATTAAACATTGAATTTAATTTTGGTTTAATTAAAAATAATGTTCGTTTATTAATTGGTGCATATTCATAATTTTCAAATGTAAAATCACTTGAAAATACATTACATGTAAATGGTGATCCTATTAAGAAGAAAATATTTTTCAAAATATATTCAAGGTTACATTCGTTTTTTATAGAGACTAAACTCGAATCAGTAAAATTCGATTGAATTCGATCTCTAATTTATTAGACCTATCAGATTCAAAAAAAAAACAAAAGAAAGACATTACTCTCTTGATGGAGCTATAATTACTATTTTCAAACATCAAACTTCATTTATCCTCAATTGTTTTTTATTAATCAGATCAAGGTTCAAAAATTTTTATTTGTCAAATGTAAACTTAAAAACTTGACTGATCAATCCTATTTTAAATTTACTTTTAGAGTATAATCCATTGAGTTGCTTCCGAACTTGATCAAAAGGAAATTTTTAGAACTGAAATCAGCATGACAGACTCTAACTACTATAGAACTGTCTAATTTTCTAAATTTTTTCAGAGAAAAATTCTAAATTAAAATTTTATTTTTACCATAAAGATCAATTCCATTAAATTTAATATGAACATAATATGTTCCAGATTGATCAGGAATAAATTTTACACGAAAACGAGCACCACCTTCATTTTGTACATAATTTGGTATATTTTTTTCATTAATTGATACAGCTATTTCAAGATTACCCGAACCAGAATCAGTTGCATCGACTAAATATAATAAAAATAAATAAATTAAAAAACAAAAAAAAACAAAATGCTTAATAAAATATTTTATTTACTAATAAAAAAAGTCGGTGAATCAACAACAGTCGATGATGGAAAATCATATATCATAACTTTATTAATATCAAATGCTCGAGCTATATATGAATTATTATCTATTGGATCATTATCATGAAAAACTTCTATTTGAAAATCACCTAATAAAAATAAAAATAAAAATAAAAAATTTTATTTAAAAAATTTTATTATTTTAACTAACCAACACAATTCGGTGTATAAGATACGTCATATCGATTCGAATCCATTTTTGTCATAATACAAGGAATTAAATGATCATCAGGACCTTAAAAAATATTTTTCTTATTTACTTCAAATATACAATGTTATCTACACTTACATTAGGTTAGTATGAATATTTCTGTCAAGCTATATTAGAAAAAAACAAAACACCAAAAAAAAAAAAAACACCTATTACAAGTATTTGTACTGCTCGAGACCATCACCAAATTAAAAACAAACAAAAAAAAAGAAGCAAATTTATACTACACCTTTTACTGAACATTTCAAATCTCCAACACCAGCATTTTGTGTTAAAATTGTAAATGATGTTGGAGTATTAACAGGTACTGATCCAAGACCTTTACCAAATACTACAACACGTTGTGTATCCATAACATTAACACCAAAAGGACTTCCTGAAAAAACAAACAACAAAGAAAGAGATAATTTAACAAAAATCTTAAAATCACGTTTATATTGAATAAAACCATCGTCATAGATATAAAATTCTCTATCTAACCATGAACTACATGGACAACCACTCGAGATACAACAACACATCGTTTTCTTCTTGTTTCTCACAATAATGAAATGTGTACATAACTTTTGACCTCATTTAATTTCTTTCTTTTTTTTTTTCTTCGATTGAAAAGCCTTTGAACGTGATATATCTTTTGAGAATGCAAGAAGACAATACCTGAAGATAAGTTAAACAAAGATGATGTCCCATCACTAGTAGCTAATGGATGATCGAGACTAAGCATCATACACGCATATGCTTTCGTCGTATCTAGTATTTCGAATGAATTGAAAATTGAATTGTTCACTCACTCATTCACTCTCTCGCTTAGTAAAGTCGATGCGCTTGAGAGACCTGCACATATGTATACATATACACATATATATATATATATGCATGTCCACTATCGCTTTTTTTTCTTCGGTTTGCTTCGCCCACATTTTTTCATCGTCCGCCTTTCTAATGGCATGTCTATGCATCATCAGTTTTTGTTTGCGCTCTCATATATTCTCATACGGACAACAAAACAAAGATGATAACTATCAATATATTACGAAGAGAAAAAAAACGAAAAAAAAAAATTCTTCTTTAATTAATTACATACATATCTTGCAAACGTTTATTACGGGGTTCGTAGGAGATGTCAAAGAATGTCTACCTGCTTGTTCGTTACGTTCGAATGGAGTGCTAATGAAAGATAAAAGCCTTGTCAATCTAAGGTCTATATGATAATCAACCATTATTTTATGAATAGATAGAAAAAAAAATCGTCCCTTTGTGTTTTTTTTTCTTTTTCATCTCTATATATATATGTATGTATGTATGTATCGTTATTCACCTGGTACAAGTTCGCCATTGAATAAAATATTACAATAATGTAGTGTAGCCTCTTGTGGAGTGAATTGTACTTCGAAACGACTATTGCCAATAGGATTAACTTGATTTGGAATATTACGACCAGCAGAATTTACACTAATTTCAAGATTTCCTTCGCCAGCTCGAGATGCATCAACTATTTTCAATAAAAGATAAAAAAAAGAAATTATTTCTGTTTAATAAAAATTGAACTGAAATTTTTTTCCTTGAAGATAAAAAACAAAAAATAATACCATTATAAAAATTAAATAAATTCATCTCGTATAAATAAAATCTTAAACTCACTGAGAAATCTTGTTGGCTTACGAACAGCACTATCATTTATAGGTGGTGTAACAACAACTTTTTTTGGATCATAACATTTAACACGAAATGGACTTCCAGGTACTTGATTACCAGCAAATGTTACATGAACATTGTAAGTACCTACTTCTGATGGCATCCAATCAACTCGAAGTCCATCTGAAGTAAAACGTGTTGATGGATTTAATTTTTCATTAGTTGGTGTAAATACAGTAACTTGTGTATCATCTGAACTACCATGTGGTGTTTCAATAGTAAACCATGTTTGTGTACCAAGTAATGCTTGACTAAGACCAGGACCTCGTGTTGTTATATCATTGGTTGAAAATATTTGACATTCTTTTGGAAAATCTAAATTAGTATTAATTAAATATTTTTTTTTTCTGTATATTTAGATAAGAAATCTATGTATATTTACCAGGTAATTGATGGCCATTGAATTTAATTGAAATCAAATGTGGATCATTCGTTTTAGGAATAAATGTAAAAAGAAATTTTGAATTTCCTAATGCTTTAACTTGATTTGGTACTAAACCATCATTAATAGCAACTTCAAGTTGACCTTCACCTGCTTTAGAAGCATCAACTGTAAATTCAACTGGATTATTATATGTAACAAGATGCGGAATATCAGATACAATTAAACGATTAGAATCATAGGCTTTAAGAGCAAATGGTGAACCATTAATATCCATTTTTTCACCACTATTACTTGCACGGATATCCACACGATGTGTGCCTAAAAAAACAAAACAAAAAAAAAGAGAAAAATAAATAAACAGATAAATAAATAAATGTTTCATTATCCATAAATTAATATTCTATGATGTTACTGTCATTTCAATAAGAAATTATTATATAAGCCTCTAGCTATACAAAAACAATTATACTTTTCCTTCCCTTCAAATAAATTATGTTTACAATTAAACGGTATAGACAGAGAGGAAAAAAAACCGAGAGCAAGGGGGAAGCCAGAATGGTGTTTTCTTTTCGTCGTTCTTTCCTATTCGATATATATATACATATACTATACTTGAAGGTATGTCTATATGCATAATAAAATGACGATAAAAAAGAAATCGAGCGAAGAAGAGAGAGGGACGGTGATGTGCCATCCTATACATATATGAAAGATGAGCGCACACATAGTGACGTGTGTATGTCCTTGATTTTGTATATACGTAATGAAACAAGTATTATATTAGTTAGTAGGATAAAAATTGATTTTATTTTGAAAATGATAATATAGTGTATCTAATTTGCATATAAACAAATCATTATTTATCATTGAACTTGTCAAGCTTCAAAACGTTGATCATTATGTAAAATAAATGCTTAAAATGAAGGACCTACTATTATCATTAGGATATTGTAATAAATGTCGTTGAAATAATTTTAAATGTTGTTTAGATTTTTCTGTAAAACTAAAACGTTGACTTAAATATTGTTGATTATTTGTATCAATTTCCATGAACATTAGTAAAATGACTTTTTTTTTTATATCCGATGACATGATCATCATTATCTTTTCTCCTTTTTCAATCATTTGTTATTTACTCACTTACCGATCTCATTTAGAGCATAATCGATACGTGTAATGCTTTCGTTTAATTGTAATCGTTTGAAAGGAACAGAACGACCCGATGGAGCTTATAATAAAAAAAAAAAGTCAAAAATAAAAATCTATATTAAAAATACGAATTCTACCAGTAATCACTACATCAAATGGGACAGTTCGATTATGATAATTATTTGAATCCCAATGATGAATGTCAAATGATAATGGAAGTCCAATATGACCACTTGTTAAACTATCGGATACAGTAACACGAGATATATCATTAATATAACATGAAAATGGACTGCCTAAATAAACAAGCAATCTTTGACTTTGCTTTTTTTTTTTCATTTATTATTTTTACCAGGTATAGGTAATCCGTTAAATTTAACATCAATAGTATATCGTCCTGGTTCATTAGGTAAAAATGTTGCATCAAATTGAAATGAACCACATGATATTGCATCACATGGTATTCGACCATCTTGTATAACTATTTCTAATTGACCAACACCAGCTTCACTAGCATCAATATGAAATTTAACTAAATGACCAACCGTTCCACTATCAATATTTGAAACATGTATTTGATTAATATCAAATACATTTACTTTAAATGGACTACCACAAACAAGTTCAGTACCAAAAAATACGTCAATATAAGTTTCACCAACTTCATTTGGAATATAATTTACAGTCCATGTACCATTACGATTATTAATGACTTGCATATGACATGTTTGTTTTGATGGAGCTAATCAATAGAATAGAAAATTTTGAATAAATTATTTTTCAAAAATCTTACTTGTAACGACAACTTTGACATCATCATCTGGATTGAGGGCAGCAAGTGCATCAACAGTAAATGAGGTTTGAATATCTAATTGAGCTTGTCGAAGGCCATCACCGAATGCACGAACTAAACTTTTACGATTTTGTTCGCCAACTAAGCTATCATCTTCTACATT
This sequence comes from Rotaria sordida, assembly GCA_905250125.1. Lineage (NCBI taxonomy): Eukaryota > Metazoa > Rotifera > Eurotatoria > Philodinida > Philodinidae > Rotaria > Rotaria sordida. Next base: position 14,179 of record CAJNOL010004705.1, read on the forward strand.
TTAAAATGTACAAATAGAGTAATTTGTTTATAATGTACAGTACTTTAACTAACATATCTATTAACTTATTTAC
>CAJNOL010004706.1:0-14249 GCA_905250125.1 Rotaria sordida
GTGGGTGTGGGTGTGGGCGTGGGTGGGTGGGTGTGGGTGTGGGCGTGGGTGGGTGGGTGGGTGGGTGTGAGTGTGGGTGGGTGTGAGTGTGGGTGGGTGGGTATGGGTACGGGTGAGGGTGTGAGTGTAGCTATAAAGGACTAGTACACTCCGGCACCACACCCCACACCCACCCACACCCAGACCCACACCACCACATACCCACATCCACATCCACACCTCACACCCACATTCACACCCACACCTACTCACACCCACGCCTACCCACACCCACACACCCCACACCCATACCCACTTTTTTCACTGTTGCATTCATTTAGTCAGCGTATGAGTCGTTAACAATTAATTAGAATATGAAAAAAAAGGATGGAGATACATTCTTGCAGGATCGAGAACATCAACACATACATATGTCTATATGCACATTTCTGTCAGTTGAATGTTACTAGAATAGATTCGAAGACAGAGTAGCTCTAATAAAGAACATAATGCACATATATTCATCTCAGAAAAAGAACACGGATGTACACAAATCTACGAAAAACTTACATCAACATTAGAAGAATACGAGAGTAAATGATAGCAACGACTAAAAGTAATCATAGTCGAAGTGAATTGATTAAACCCCCCTACAGAATAGAAGCCCAGTGGGCTTCTAATTTGTTTGGAAAATCATCAGTTCGGACATGGGCTTTTATTGCGATCAAAGTTTTTCATACGGCAGCTAAAATTCAATTGACTTACAGGCACAAAAGTTCTTCAAAATTTACAAATCGAAATTATCAAGTTGTCAGACAATCTTTAGCGTACCTGTCACAACTCCTTAGGATTCAAGACAAGTTGGCAGTTCTTTCTCTGTTGTATATTATCAAATCGACAAAGTAGTACACTATTTACATGATGTTTTACATTTATATACTTATCTATCTTTAGGATTTCGTGGATCTTGCTATGAATACGAAAAATTACCTTTAATATTAAATGTTGATTTGGAACATTTCGAGTTTTGAAGGAATTTAAAAGAGACTTCTATTAGACATACATCGGTATAGTTCTACTAGAGCATGTCATCACGATAGCTTATACCCAGTTCAAATATGAAGCAAAATATATTTTAATTGTCACCGCAGAAATATCAAATAAACCTGTGACTATACAATGCAGGACTTCTACTTCTTGAGAGATAGATAATTCAAATCTAAGAAGTGTTATAATAACTGATATTGTATCATTTCAGACTGGCATGTGCTTTTAAATCTAATCAGTTATCGCGTAATTCGTATTGGTCATAGGTTGGCTTCCTTAGAAGTATCATCCTTCAATCAGATAGTTGTGCATATTGCTACTAAGTTAATAAAAAAAACCTTAAAGTTTCGTCTCAGAGTGATACATAATCTTATAAGAGGAAGAAACCTAACAGAACGGTATTATTGCATGCGTAATTGTGAACAGTATAAATTTCGTAGAAATAAAAAACGCCAAAAGTAAAAACTATCGAAAGAAAATATATCAGAAGTATTATTAGTGCAGCTTCAGCACACTTGCCCATTAACACCGCCTGAATAGTTTGCAGAAGGATCAATGTCCTGGATTTGCATATGATTACTGTTTGCTAAAGGTGCATTAATAATTCTTTCAATATTTTTTCTTTCGACATTATTTGTTTCCACCAACTTTATGTATGTCGTAATTTCTATTCAATAGCTTTTGGACAACTATGTTTTATTAATACATATGGGTAAAAAGCTTTTAATGCTCGAAACACATTCATTCGTCTGTTGATGAAAATATGCGACGTAAAGAAGATTAGCCATATAAACTCAGTTACAAGAAAGTAGTAAGAAGCAATGGGCTAATCTAACTAATTTTTTAAATTGTTTATTTTGTGCTCATTTTGGATGGGGTGGGCTTCTAATACGTCCGAAAAGTTATAAGCTTGAGACTGGGCTTCTATTCCGGATGGGCCTCTATTATAGGATGGGCTTCTATTCTGTGGAGGGGTTTATATTACACAGCAGAATATGAAGGCTGTGGTTTTATAATATTTCGAACAATAGCGATTCGTGCATTAAAATGTTCCTCGGCCAACTGTTTCACATTTTTGCTCGTCTGCTCACGATCAGCTTCGCATTTATCTAACTTTTGTCGAATTTCTAATAACATACGCGCCAAAACTGCATCTGCCCGAGAGATACGATCCAATGCTTCGCGAATCTTTTTTCGCATATTCAAATCAGTCCAAATATTGTCAAATAACATATTAAAAATAAGGTTATCTTGCTCGATATGTAGATCACCGACGTATGCCATATGTGGGTACAAACGACTGGCTTCGTTGATGAACTGTTGTGCTTGAGTTGCGGCATTTCTAGCTTTAGCCAAGTCAGAACTCACGAATATGTCGACAACTCCAGAATTAGTAAATAAATCGATAGTGTTCATGTCCAGTGCGTCATTGAGTGCCCGTCGGGCGACAATGACAGCTCGATGAGCTTTTTGCAGTAGATGAAAGATGTGCGTTAAATTGCGGTGATTGTTCTGCAGGGTGATGAGACACTCTTTTTCTCTTTTCAAGTTTTGTTCCATTGTATCTTCATCCGGATATGAAGGTGTAACATCAGCAAAGAAATGTTCAAAGAGTTTATCTAATGTTCGCTTGGTCTTTAGATACTCTTCATAGGCGATTTCACATAGATGTAAATGATTCTGAGTAGAGCTAATTTGTTCTTGCACAGCAACTAAGCGTTGTTCTTCTTCTTTACACTTTTCAAACTCGCTCAACCATTTCTTTTCTTGTTCATCTAAGCGTTGTTTGAGTTGACCTCGAAGCTTGTACCAAATATGTTTGACGCCATGTCCTTGGATGTCGACTAAACGTTTGTGCTCCTTTTCGGCTGCTGCATTGAACGTATCAATCTTCTCTTGTATAAGACGAGCTCGATTTTGGCAAGATATTAAGTATGACCGGGCTTCTGATAGTGCAGCTTCGCTCGATTGCGTATCAGATAAACGATCGAAAAGAGCTTGAAATTGTTCGCTTTTATTTTGGATCTGTTGTTGAAGTGACATGACGTGATTTTGTGACTGTGAAAATGTACGATGAATATGACGGGTTATGCCAATAAGCGTGCGTTCGAAATTTTCATATTCGTTGTGTCATTCATACACTTATATAAGCACGCGATAGTTCTCTCTCTCTCTCTCTCTCGCCCTTTTTCTCATTTATTCCATGTTTTTTTCTTCCTTCATCGCTCTCTTTCGCACATCGACATATATTCCCAGGTCAATGATTCCGGGCTCAGGATCCTTTTGGAGCCAGCAGGAACCGCTCTTTTTTCCGGCGAATTCCCACCGGTTCCAACGTTTTTCCTGCCGGATCCCGCAGGAAAAATTTCCGGAACATGGAAGCAGTATTCTGGCCGGAAAATTCTCGTACCCGGAAATGACCAATTCACACATTTTCCCGCGTCCGGAATCCACAAGGGAATAACCGAGATCTCAAAAGGAACTGTAAGGAACCTACCCAGGAATCCATCATATCCTAAAGGAAAGACGCAGAACCACCTATATTGACCCATTCAAATTGAGATCTTCGAGGATCCTTGAAGATCTCAATGATCTCAGTTTGTGTGAGGGGAGAGAATTGAGATCCTTAAGGACCCTCGAAGATCTCACTACTCCACCACTTAAATTGAGATCTTCGAGGATCCTTAAGGATCTCAATTTAAGTGGGAGGGAAAATTGAGATCCTTAAGGATCCTTGATGATCTCAGTTTGTGTCGGGAGAGAATTGAGATCCTTAAGGATCCTCGAAGATCTCAGTTTGCGTGAGGTGGAAATTGAGATCCTTCAGGATCCTCTAGGATCCTCGAAGATCCTAAAAGATCCGCGAAGATTCTCAAGGATCCGCGGAGATCCTAAAAGATCCGCGGAGATCCTCAAGGAGGGTGTGGGTGTGGGGTGTGGGTGTGGGTGAGTGTGGGTGTGGGTGAGTGTGGGTGTGGGTGTGGGTGTGGGTGTGGGTGTGGGTGGGTGTGGGTGGGTGTGAGAGAGGAAGTTCCACACCCATACCCCACACCCACACACATCCACGCCCCACACCCACCCCACACCCACACCCACACCCTCTTCTCTAGAGTATTGAAAACATAAGTAAGATTTATAAATTTTCAATGTGGATAGGATTCTGAAAAGTATTTCGTCATTAATTTGAAAAAGAAAACTAATGAAGTTAACGACCACTTAATTGATTGTATGTAAACATTTGTTCATTAAAAAATGTCATCTATTCGAAGATAAACACACACAGTTTCGTGTTGTTTTACAATCAAATTCATACGTATTCTCTCTAAGCACAATTAATTTTTTTTTACAATAAATTTGGAATCGATGTTAAAACATTCATGTCAAGCAGAAACAACATGAGATGATAATGCCATTTTTAGAAAGTTTTCTTGTTGAAAAAGAGAATGAGTGTTTTCTTTGGACTCTCAATCTCAGCCCCTAAACGTCACTTTATCCTTAACTTATAGAGATTTTTCTGCCTTTTTGACTGCTTCTTTTATAAGATCGGTCTCACGATATTATTTAGATTTCATAGTCCACACGATACAATAAATACAGACAAATAGTTAATTGATTTCGTCTTGTCATTTTATTTGTTAGTAAACTCTGGTATACTGTTTTTAGGACTTAATTCAAATAGGAAAAAAAATGTGTTAGTGTTTTCATTGAATATTTTTATGTCCAATGATATCTAAATATCGTTAAATAAGCTTGAATGAATTAAAAATAATACTTCCAACATGTGATGATATCGGTGCATGCGAATTAGTTCGATTTTCAATAATTTGTTTGACAAATGTTAATGGATTGAAAGCAAATCGAGCTTGATTAATTTGCAAATGGTGACGATGAACTGGGTTGCTCACAAATCCATCGACACCAATCCAACCTTTTTCAAAGGCTTCTTTTTTCACAGTTGTTCGAGGTTTAGGACATAAGCCTAAACATTGACAATAAGCTGTTTGCTCATCAACAGTTTCAAAATAAAGAGTGCCATTAAATATAAATAATTGAGCTAACCATTCGAATGATATAATGAAAGGAGCAACATTATTTGAAAGTCTAATTGATGGAGGAATCGTCAGAGTTGGAGTATTGGCAAAAATTGATTGAACTCTCTTCACTCGAGGTAGCAGTAGGCGTAATGTGGTGATTGGTGAACTGTTGGAACGCAAGCGACCAATCAACCAATTAGCCTCAAAAGCGCTAATAAATATAATATGTTGATTTCGGTACACGACAATCCATCGTGGAGGTCGTAGAAATGGATTTCGTGATTCACCTTTGGTCGCAATGACACGTTGAAATTCAGTCGAAACCCAAAAATTGTGATGCCAACTGTTTGGTTGACATTCACTGTAAAATGTAGTATCATTGAAAGCATATACTAAAGGATGAAATACTAAAGGAAATTGAAGTAAGTTCATCATATTAGAATGTGTATCACACAATCTTTTAATTCGTTCGTGTAAAATTGGTTGACATGGTTTGACAGGTGGAGGACGTGCCAATTGTCTTTCTTCTTCTAATTCTTGTTCTAATTCTCGTTGTTGTTCTTCATCTAACAATTGTGACAGACGTTGTTTTGTTCCTCCATAATCTTTCAATCGTTTTAATACGTTCTCTTGAATTTCTCTTGATAGATAATCATTGTTCAGTTCATATCGAGCAGAATGAATCTCGAAAAGTGTTTGTAGTACTTTAGGTGCACCATACATGCGTATTAATCCAATTATTTCAGGTTCTAAACATTCTCTAGCTAATTCTTCCATCATTGTATCAGTAAACAATTGATGGTGATCAGTCCATAGAATGTTTCGAAATGCTGCAACTTTTCGTTGGAAACTTAAACTTTGTGCAGCCCAATGATGTAATCCATTCCAAGTCGAATGTACTGTATTCTCATATACCCAACGAAGAATATCGATTAAGGTAATGAAATTATTGATATTTTCTTGAGATGAATTTTTTTTCAATTGTGTAATTTGTTGATGAACTTCATATGAACTCCAAAATGTTAATGAATGACCATTTCCTAATTTTCTCATTCTCATTGCTGCTTGAACAAAACGATCTTTTGTTAAACCATTTCCCAATGTTAATGCAGCTCGAAATCCCTTCGGAAATTTAAAATCAGTCCCTCTTGTATGAATCTCATCTAAATAAAAAACACAACGATCTAATCGTTCACTCGCAGGAGATATTTCAAATCGATGATGATGAAATTGACGATCACAAACAATAATTGAGTCTGAATCAAAATAAACTGCATAATCAATTTTATTTTTATCGGATAAATGCAACCATTTAATAGCAATATCCTGATTATTTCCATCAATGAACAATGCTCCAACATCTAAAATGACATTGATCCTTTCTTTATGCTTAACAATTTGATTTAAAATTTCATTCGAAGTCGCATTGATTGGTAAAAATTGATAATTTTCATTTTCAGCTTGTAATAAATTATTTACAACGATTGCATCAGTTTTCTGAAGTTCAGACAAATCATATTGAAGAATATGAATAGGAAGTAATAATTGTGTATCATTAGTTCCACTAAATCCAGTTATTATTTTCGATCGTACAGATGAAGATAAATCCCAGGCAGATGAAATTAATTTATGTGGAAATTGTTTTGCTTCTCGAGGAAATACAAAATAATTTAGAAAATAATTAATAACTAAAATATTATATCGAAAAGTTGTGAAAATATACTGAGTTCTTTGTTGATAATCTATTAAATTAACTCCTTTCCATTGTTTGATATTAGTCGGTATATCATCGTCTTTTTCATATAAAATCCATTGATCATAAATCGATGCAGGATCAGTTTCTTCTGCAATTAAACGATTGAAACATTGAGTTAATTGTTCATCATTTAAACCAGAATAATAATAGGAAAGATGTGTTAATACTAAAGCAACATCAGGATGGCCAAATTCAGTTCTATCAGCTACAATATCTTTTGCACGAAATGGTACAGCCATTAAACGATTAAAATAAATATTTGGATTAACACCATAATTAACTCGATATCGTTTCTTAAAAGCAATTAATAAAACTTCTGATGATAATAAACCACGAATAATGAGAAATAATTGAATATCATTATCTGAAAATTTATTATTCAAATTCTCAACTGATGAATTTGTTTTTAAAATAAATGATAAGATGATTTGTTTATCCGCATGTCGATAATTTCTATTATTGATCCAATCATTAGCGATATTTTGACATAATTGTGGAAATGGTTGATGTGATTGCAAACGAAATTGTGGAAAAGCACTTTTTCGTTCAGCTGATTTATAACAAACTTCCTTACTGAAACATTTTGAGATACCGGCAGCATGTTTTTTGACTAATTCAAGTATTGATTGAATGGTTTTCCAACGTTCTGCACCACCATCAACTTGTTGTTGACCACCAACTGTATAAATCAATTGATATTTAACATGTAATATTTCATCAGATTCATCCAACACATCACGAGCATACGTTTTTAACCATCGTTGAATCGTTAACATCGAACGACTAGTATCAAATTCATTTCGTCGGCATTTATCTATGGTCAATAAATCAAAAGAAAGAATATCTTCTGGGGAAGTTAATATCACATCACAACTGTGTAATCCTTGTTGGAGACGGTTGAAAATTTGTTTTATTTGTTCATTGGTGAAATTCATATCCCGACGACATGCAAATGGTAACACTCGTCGATTAAGTAAACCACCTAATTTATATCGTAATGATTGATAATTCACTGGAAATAATGATTTAAGTACTACAATACGAACCAAACTTGAAGAAGATGAACATAGACTAAGAGCTAACATTGGCAAAATGACTGATGTTTTTCCTTCACCCATATTCATTTGCATTACTATGCTTTTTACTGTTGAATTATCTGTTGTCATATTTGGTTTCATCATATGATTTGCTACTTTGATTTGAATTTCTCTAATAGTTATATTCATTTCTAATTCTAAGATTAGCCAAGGAACATGTTCGGATGGTATCCAATTCGAATGCGGTCTATGTGATATTTCTTTTTTAAAATCTTCCCATTTATCATGAATGGCAAAATGCAAAGCTCTTTCTAGTTGTTGTTCTAATGTCCAATTGACAAGAATACCACCAAGTAATGTGCGTTGATCTGTAGTCAATACAAATGATAAAGATTTGACAGAGTTTACTATTTGTTCTTGGAAAACAGACATGACAGTTGCTGGTGTAATTCTTGTTACTAAGCCTATGTTAAATAATCGTTCATTAGATAATCTGATGGGTTCGACGAATTCATTCCAGAACTTTGTAGATTCCTCTTGTAAAGACTTGAGAAATTCGGCAATTTCTTCAATTGAAGGATCTTCTTTTTGAGTGTGTTTATCTAACAGAAGTTTGTTCCAACTTTCAGCTAATTGATTTTGAAAATAATTGGTAATTTCACTGAGAGGATTATCTTGATTGTTGATGGAAGGAAAAATTGCTTGTGGAAATGCATTCTTTTGATCCGCAGTTTGAGCAGATACTGTTGGTTTATTAAAATGTCCTGAATAAGAATGATGAAATTTTTGTTCTGTACTTCGTAATAGTTCTTGATCAATTGATTTGTTAGCAGATCTGATTTGTATTCGATGGTGATCTTGGAATAATTCGAGGGCAAATTGCTGAGGATAATATGATATTTTGATATCGAACTTTTCTATTGTAACAGAACAGATGCGACTTTGAACGGATTCTAAAAAAGATCGAAGTTTTCTATTATTTTGCCAAAACTTTAATAACTGGTTGATCTGAGCTTTTTCAGTAGATGTTGTCAATTCATTTCTATCTTCATAATTCGAATCTGTCCAGAAACAATTCTCGATTTGTGCTATAATTTGATTTCGTTTGTATGAATTGTAGTAACTTGATAAGTTGATACGTCCTCGTACAACAGAAATTTCTTCAATGTTTTGGTAACAAATAAATTGAGGAAATGTAACAAATGTCGATAATATAGTAGGCATTTTCAATGCTGTTTTTAGCATTTGTAAATAAAACGGTTTAATTTGAAGTTTGTTGAAGATATAATGAAGAAAGTCTATTAACATTTCAAATCGTTTGATTTCGTCTCTTCTGTTATCAGTGGTCGATGTCTTGAGATAATCAACCATTTTTAATAAACCAATCCAAGTAGTTTTCAGTTGATTTTCATCAGTTAGCCATTGAGACAAAGGTAACCAGTGTTGTTTCGAACAGTCTTTAAGACTGACATTTCCATTATTATATAGATCATCTACGAGACGAACAACACCGTAGTTCGTCTCGTGCGAGCAATGCTCTACAGGCGACTGATATGATTTTTTATAACGTGGAATATCTGCTTCCATCTGTGTAGATAATCTAGCTAAAGGATTGTACGAATCTCGATAATCCCAATAGAGTTTTTTCAACAATCTTTCATTATATAATTTTCCTTCAAATAATTTCGGTACCTCAGCGGCAACAGATGTTGTATACATAAAATTCAGTTGTTGACTAGTTTCAATTAATCTTTTTGCTATCAAATAATAACTGAAATGTTGCATTGAATAAGGTAAACCATTCGAATGCCACTCTATTTTTTCCATACAAGTGAGATGTTCTGGGTAGTAATTGACCTTCGGTGAAATAGCAGCAATTTGAGCTAAAATATTCAGAGAAAGTGCATCGAAAGGTTGATCAGACCAACAACCGGCCGAATTTAATAACTGGAAAGCACGCTCCATTCCAGTCATTCCAGTATATTGATCTGGTAAGGGATGAGAAGTCATGGCATGTAATAATGCTAAATATAGCCATCCTGTGGGACTGTCAGTCGATTGAAGAATCCGCAATCGATCGTTCATAATAAAAACAAAATAATGACGAAGAAAGTCTTTCGATTCGGATATTCGTTGTATAATTACAGTTTGATGGGTATAGTCTGATGTCTTTTGAGCATGCAGCTGTCCAAAAGGGACGATCAATTTTCGATACGGATAATGTTCCAGTTTTTGATTATTTACGGATGATGGTGACAAAACAAGACCAGATTGCAAACCCGTTAATGTCCCCAACCATTGATTTTCGTCAATACACATGTCTGAATATTCACGAGATGTTATGATGTTGCTATTACCGTTATATTTGAAAGCAATCCCTAATCGTGATAAACGAATGTGAATGATTATATCAGTTGAAGATGAGTTATCTCGCATCATATAGACATAAGGCTTATCGTCGAGGCGAATGAAATATCGGTTGAACATACTGTCAAAGAATGTTGATGATTGATTAACTAAAATTTGTCTATTAATTGCTTCGGTAGTAGTAATATGCCCGGTCGTTAACGATAGCACGTAAGGTTTGTTATCTAAAAAATCGGCATCTTTAAAATGAACGGGTCGAAATTCGACTATTTGGTCTTTTGCATTCCACCAATGACTATGATCGGAGACAAACGTATCCGGTAATTCAGTCTGGAAACATTTATGAGGAATCAATTGAAACATCTCATCTTTGTGTATGTGTCGTTCATTAATTGTCAATCGATTAGTCTGATCATTGAAATGAAATTCATATTGAACTCTTCCATCACCATGATATAAATGTTTGGTAATGTAAGTGTTAGGTGCCTCAGCCGCTTGAGCTTCAAAAATATGATAACCAAATACGCGTACGAATAATTCATTGGTCGTGATTTTTTCAGGTAAAAATCCTATGGTCATATCATCCACTAGAAACGTTCCTCGGATGCAATCAATTGATATATATTTCGATTCATATCGACAATCATACCATCCATCATGGGAATCTTTTTTTCGTTTTTGCCATTCTCCATTCATATTACCTTTCCTTTTGATAACTGCCCAGTAAATCGCGGCAAACTCATTTAAACTTTGATAGGACGTTTTCTGAAGAAACTCAGCAAGTGTTGGCTGTATCATTACTAAGATACGTTCACTAAGTGTCATCATATTTTTCATAAAAATACTCATATTAGATTGATTCTTATTTAGAATAATATTATCGTGAACTGTAGCTGCTGCTTTCAGTAAGGATATGATATGTTCATTCGATGATAATAAACAACTAATTCGGCCTTTGTGAGTTGAAAATGTTAAGAGACAAGAAATGCCGACATTTACCATTTTAAGACGAAGTTTTTCCATCTCATGAAAAGCTGATGAAGATATTGTTTGAATACTTTCTGTAATAAGATTAATCCATTTTTCACCAACTCTACGACATTTCATAGCTAAATCAGCAGTTTGGTCTACTCTTGTTGATTTGCAAATAGTTAACAGTCTCATTGTAATCATTGTAATGACCACTAATACCAATTCATTTTGCCAATTCAATTCACAATCATCTAAATGATGATCTAATCTTGAGACTAATTCATCGACAAAATGATCTTCTAATAACTGTTCATGCGATTCAGGACACCAAGTATTAGACAAGATCCTCGAATCTGCTGTCAATGGACCATATTGTAATATCGAATGTATAATCAATATTACAACACTTTCCTCAGCAATGGACAAGGAGTCCATTTCAAAAATCGTTAAGAGATTCCACCATTGTAAACGATGTCCTGATCGAAATGAACCGAACTCCACAAATTGTGTGGATTTTAGTCGTGGTGGACAATCAGACAGTTTAGCAATAACGTGATTTTGCACAAATTGCGTAGTATTTACAGTAAACTGTAACTGTTTATAGTCTGAATGGTCAAGCTGAGGCGTTAATATACGACATTCATCTTCAAAACTAATTGGTTTAGTTGGTGAGATTTGAACTTGAAGACTATTTTCGTATAAAAAGTCGTTGACAGATGCAGAAGCGATTGATGGAGACGAATAGTGAGTTTGTGTCACAGATTTAGTGGGAGATACTAATTTCACTTTGGTGTTATTTGGACCAGTATAGTAGGGTCCTAGTTTGCTGGCATGAGGAGGGACACTTAACCATTCATACATATTATGCTGTGGGTGTGGATTAGGACGATTCGCAAATTGCCAGATGATATCACGATAATTTCTAATTTCAATGGGCATTTGTAATTCAAAAATAACAGCTAATGCCCTTTCTTGTTTCAATGGTAATGGACATTCATAAATGCGTACTTGAATGTCGTTCGCTTGTTGCTGAATTCGACATCTGTAACATGTCTCAAAATTATTATATTCATTGTAATAGCATTGACAAGAACGACCACTTATTGAATTCATAAGTTGCCTATATCTTTCTTTGGCATTATTTACTTCTATTATTTTTTGTTGTTTATCTCGTTCAGCCTGAGCCCTAATTTCCCGTATACTTTCGTTCATCCCCGGTATTTGATTGGCGAAATATACACCAAATGCATTCTCAGACTCTATATTTGTTAAAATATCAGGATATTGTTTTTGATTGAATTCACTAAAATAATTATATAGACTACGCGCTCTAATCATATCTTCTTGATTTGGTAAGATCAAAAATTCGAACAGATTCATAAGATTAGGAATATGAATAGAATGTAGTTTTAGTCGCTCAAATCTTGGATCACTACATAGCTTTCGGTGCATAGAACGAATAATCGTTAAAGACGTTAAAATGAATCGACTATAACCCATTGGATCTGTTGGACCTTTTTCGGAATAATAATGATTGAGTGCTACGCTCTGATAATCTTCATAGAAGCGTAATAAAATTTCAAAACGATTCTTTCCATTTATGAATAGTGATGGATGATTGATCCATTGTTCTAAACATGATTCAACCCAAATGTCCATACGTGTCAAGGATATTCCAATAGTATAATTCCATTTTTTTGTTAGCACATCATAAGATGGTATATGGTCTGTTTGATTAACATTAGTGAAATCGTCATAATTATTGACACCTGAAAAAAGACCAGATGTTTCGTTCGAATTCTGATTATTCAAATAAGCTGTTAATTCTAGACACAAATGTTGATAAATGTCAGAATTGTCTAGTTTAAACTTATTCATGAACAGTTTTTGATTGGTTTCTTCTTCAGTCTGCATAAGTTTCTGCCAATCGGGCTTTGGAAGAATCTGATCAATCTTCATTTGTATTTCTTGTTTGGTATGTTGGACCCATTTGTTCAGATCATTCAAATTTGTAGACGAAATTAAACCTTCAATTTTATCCAATCGTCGTACGATTTTGCGAATGCAATGAACTAATAAATCAGTCGAACTTGGTCTCATGAAAATAACATGTGTAAGAAAATGAGTGATTAATAATTTATAAACGAGAGTACCAACGTTTCCCAAATGTTTGGTTAGAATTGTTTGAAAGGCTACTTTGATAGTCATCCATAAACCCGAACGTCGAAATGGTAACAATGCATTATTCCATCTAATCTGATCACGATGTTTTTTCTTAAATTGACAGAACGTCTTGCAATTGTTTTCGATTTCTACTCCTTGAAACTGTTGAATCCACCACTGACATACATAATGTGATTCCGGTACGTCACGTATTTCAGCAACTTCGCGAGAAGCTTTAGAAGCTTTAGAATATTCAACGGTATTGTTCATAAAATCTATTAATAATTCACAATGAGCTGTGGAACTCAGTTGAGATCGATTCTGCAATCTGTTTGTTGTTATAGGAAAACAAGAAAGATGTAGTGAAAGAGAAGAAGTTATTTCTGTAGTTGGTAATAAGACTTGCCAAGCTGAAATTAATGGTTGATTGACGTTGTTTTCATCTATTTCAATTAAGACTGCAGCATTTTGAGCATGAAAATAAAGAGAAAAGAATGTTCCTGATGGTAATTGCTCGATAGTAGATTGCAGATTCGATACGAAGATGTTTTGGAGATTCTGTAATATGGACCAACGTTCGACACAATCTATAAGAATTCGAAAGACAGGTAATATATTTGTTACATCAGTCGATACAAATGAATTCAAATATTCTTTCATGCATTCCAATATTTTGTGCTCATATTGATGATTGTTTTTAATTAAAAAATCATCGTCAGCAGAAGACGGTAGATAGTGTGGCAGAAACAAATGATTTAAAATTGATTCATCCATGTCTTAGAATTCTAAAGAATTGCCATGATCATCTATTATACTCAATACGATTCTGAAAAAGAACACCAAATGCAAACAAATTAAATATGAGAGAAAAAAATGCCGAACAAAAATACGAAG